>JAJOOR010009024.1:0-57559 GCA_036250505.1 Solanum acaule
TTTAGGAATTACCTGAAATCCTTGATTTTTCGTGTGTGATGTATAGCCCATGGATCTAGCGCCCTAGAACACCCAATTTTTTTTCTCAAAAACATTATAAGGACCTCCGTAATTAGTTGGGGAACCACCACATATACTCACACCATTTTTAGCGCCTATTATCGCATTTACAAGCCCTTTTGAGGAATTACCCAAAATCCTCACTTTTTCGTGTATTATAGCCCATGAATCTGGCGCCCAACGCACCTAAAATATTTTTCTCAAAAAACTTTATGAGGAGCTTCGTAATGAGTTAGGAGCCACCACATATACTCATACCATTTATTTAACACCTATTTCCGCATTTTTTTAGGAATTACCAAAATAATTTCAATTTTTCGTGCGTTAAAACCCATGGATCTAGCGCCCAGAGCACCCAAAATTATTTATTAAAAAACTTTATGACGACCTCCGTAGTGAGTTGTGGGACAACTACGTATACTCACACTATTTTTCTAATGCCTATTTTCTCATTTAGAAGCCTTGTTAAAAGAATACACAAAATCTTTAATTTTTCGTGTGTTATAGCCCATGGAATTGTTGCGTGGAGTACCCAAAGAGTTTTTATCAAAAAACTTTATGAGGACCTCTATAATGATTTAGGGAACCACCATGTATACTCACACCATTTTAATGTCTATTTCCGCATTTACAAGCCTGTTTTAGGAATTAACCAAAATCCATGACTTTTCGTGTGTTATAACCCATGGATCTGGTGCCTCGTAGCACCCAAAATTTTGTTCTCAAAAACCTTTATGAGGACCTCCATAATGAGTTGGGGAACCATCACATATACTCACACTATTTTTAATGCTATTTTCGCATTTATAGACCCGTTTTAGGAATTACCCAAACTCTTTGATTTTTCGTGTGTATAATAGCCCATGGATTTGGCGCCCTGGAGCACCCAAATATTTTTTCTCAAAAAACTTTATGAGAACCTCCGTAATGAGTTGTGGAACCACCACGTATACTTACACCATTTTTTAACCCCTATTTCCGCATTTACAACCCTTTTTTTAGAATTATCCAAAATTCTCATTTTTTCGTGTGTTAGTCCATAAATCTAGCGCTCGGAGCACCCAAATTTTTTTTCCAAACAACTTTATGAGGACCTCTGTAATGAGTTGGGGAATCACCACGTATAATCACACCATTTTTAACTCCTATTTTCGCATTTACAGGCCTTTTTTGGAATTATCCAAAATCCTTGATTTTTCGTTTGTTATATAGCCCATGGATCTGGTGTCCCGGAGCACCCAAATTTTTTTTCTCAAAAAGCTTTATGAGGACCTCCGTAATGAGTTGGGGAACTACCACATATACTCACACCATTTTTAATGCCTATTTCCGCATTTACAAACCTTTTTTAGAAATTACCCTAAATCCTTGATATTTTGTGGTTATAGCCTATGGATCTGGAGCTCGGAGCACCCAAGTATCATGAATTGCTTCCCCTGGTAGTTGTTTGTGTGCACATATCTCATCCTTCATCTGTACTTCTTTTGATTCAGGATAGAACCGTTCCAAGAAGGCTTCTTTCAATTCAGTCCAAGTCCTAACTGAATCAGGAAGTTTATTTAGCCAATTTATCGCCTCCCCAGTGAGAGACAACAGAAATAGTCTCAGCCTCATAGTCGTATGACTAACCCCAGGTATTTCCTGTGATTTGCATATTGCCACGAAGTTCATTAAGTGTTGGTTCGCATCATCATAAGTTGCACCTCTGAACATACCCTTCATGTTCAGCAGCTGAATCATTGTGCTAGTAATCGTGAATTTCACACCTAGAGGTAATGCAGGTAGCACTATTGCTCCGGTGGCTCCAGCTCCATCTAAGTCTAGATCATCCTCTTCAAACACAATATGGGTTGGTTGTTGTGCTCAACCCATTTGAGCTAGTGTCTGTCGGTGGGGAGGAGCTATCTCTTCCACTCTTTCATGTTCCTCCACCACCCTATGTGGGTCATTCATAGCATTTTGTTGAGCACCTCTAGTAGCTGTCTCAACCTCAAGTCCAAATCTCTGCCTCTGAGCCTCAAGTTCCTGTGCATTCACTATATCACGGATAGTTTTTCTCTGTTGCATATCGTAAGGAATCAAAGGAGCTCCCTTACTTCTGGTATTTGGCATTCACTGTTGAACGTACCTGTCAAAGACACAAAAAAATAACAAGACATAAAATTAGGAAATATAACTACAATTTGACTAATTTCTAGTAAAATATTTCTGAGTTGAAATTCCTCGGCAGCGGCACCAAAATTTGATACGTCCAAATTTACACTTCAATTAAGAAGTATAAACAATCGAAGCCAATTTATAGAACTCAACGTGAGTTGAGGTCGATCCCATAGAGAATTTACTTACATAAATAGTTTCACCGTCGCTTTTATTCAACTGTTGTTATTATTTCTTAAAGAAAATGACAACGAAATGTAAACTGGGTTTGGTTGTAATGTCAAGTAACTAAAATTTGTTATAATACTCAGATTAACACAAGTAGAGGGATTTTAACTTCAAGAGTGTAATGATAAATGAATGAAACCAGGGTTGTGTTTTCTATGACGTTCCATCTAGTCTTGATTCATCAACAAGTTTCGAGCGATTGTTTCTTTGCGAATTATCAGCGAGTTGAATGTATTTAACACCTTTTAGTCTTGTTAGATAACTCTCGCTCAAATCCTCTCGGTCTTTGAGTGTTATCAGATTTTACCCTCGCATATTTTGGTGTCAAAATTCTCTTCTCAAACTCGAATTTTCACTCCAAACCAACAAGTTAACTCGATTTTTTCCTAAATACCAATTTTCTCTCGAACAATTGATAGATACAGGCTAGTTCTAATGCGTGCACTCATTAGAAAGAATGAAGAACAAAAGTATGAATTATATTTTGCAAATAATAATAACACTCTACTCATTCTGTGAATCTACACTTCGATTCCTGTCATAGTTCCCACAACCTTAGTTGTGGTGTTTAGCCACTCATGGTTTCAATTAAATACGCAAGAATAAGTATTGAATTCATTAAAAGAGATTACTTACAGAGATTGTAAATTCAAAGAAAGCTTGATAATCAAAACCAAATCAAACTTCAAGTCTTGATCTAATGTTAATCGATAAAAACCAAAAGTAGAGAATAAGGAAAGTAGTCTATTGTTCAAGATATGTCGAGACAATTCAAAAATTAAACATAATTAATTCAAATGATCTGTCTAAAATAGTCCTACTCGAAGTAGGATTGAAATGTTGGGACTTTTCACGGACAGCAGGACAGTTTGTCACGAGCTTCACGGTCCGTGAGGCCTTTCGTGGTCTCACACTTAGACAGTGTGAGACCCTTTATATCCTGATCTTTCACGAACCACAACACGAATCATTAAGGGGACCACCACCCGTCTGGTTGTTCGTGGTTCTTACTTAGTTGTACCATGCTTAGTTCCTCTATGCCTTTATGCAAGTTAACCTTCACGAGCTGCATCACGAACCGTCATGAGGGCCACGACCCGTCTGGGTGTCCGTGGTCCTTACTTAGCCATACCAAACTTAGCTCCTCAAAGCCTGTGCACTTGAAATCATTCACAAACTTCAGGAAGGACCTTGAAAGAGACGACAATTTGTCATAGTCTCCATGGTCCTGACTTGGTCAAACTGAGATTGCCTTGCCGACACTGCTTCATCTCCATGAGCCTCCAAACGACTCATCATCATGACCACGGCTCGTCTGGGGCTCAGTGGTGTATATTCCAGGATCTTTTGATTCTTCTTTCTATCTCCCGCATCCAAGTGTTTTACCTGTTCAACATTACCAAACACATCATATCCACATAAATACACGCGAGTTCTAGCATTAATCATTTGTTTTGAGCATCAGGTGTGCCAAGATTTCACGGCACATCAACACTCTCAACTTTGAACCATTACTTGTCCTCAAGTGACGAGAAAGACAGAGCCCTTGACGCTCAACTACCCAAAACCTCTTACTAACATGCAACAGCTAACTCGACCACAATTTGTATCCAAAATCATCTATCTAACATGCAAGGATCAATGCATGACATCCCACTACTCACAGTCAACTATGCTTATGCTCGTGTACATTATCAACCAACACAATTTTACTATCAAATGTAAACATAGTGTCCTCACACCAAAGAAGTCCCTCATACATGATAATTGGGACTAAATTCATTTTAGTACATCCCAGCATCCACACCTTTTTTTTCTTTATCTTTTCATCTTTTTCTTCTTTTTTATGCACATTTCTCCTGATCAAGCAAGTATTTAGACTTTGTTCTTTAAAGCTGACTGAGTGAACCTTCCTTTTAAACTTTTCCTTTCTGCTCGGGGTGCAATCACCCACAACTTAGGCTTTTGGCTTGAGTTGTGGAATCGTATCTTCGGAGACCTAGGGATATGATATCAAACGGGTAAGAACAAAATTAGTTTAAAGGCTCAAATAGGGTTCAAGGGTCATGCTTTTCATTTGGTGGTTTATTTTTGGCTTTAAGTGGACTTAGCGAAAATGGCCTACTGATCACTTCCTATCCAGTTATTCTTAGATTCTAGCAAGACTACTCAGGCAAGTTCTAGTTTCTGCACTTAGTATTAGTCTTCATGCAAACCTCACACGCACATGACACATGTCTACATTTTCCAATTTCTTAGTTAACCAATTTATGTTTCATGCTAGCAATGTTCAACACGTAAGTATCTAGGATGTCTTATAAAGAGCCTAACAGTCAAACTTTCAGGTTAAGGACATATTTGTTAGTATTTCAGAAACAACACAAGCTCAGAATTTAGTTGTTGTTGTTGCTAGCAATTGTTCACAACTCCAAACACACAGAATTTTCACATAAATATTTTTAAAAACAAAATTAGGCAACATCCATGCATGGTGACATCTAATGGCAAGTTTCTCACCACCTCCTCCCCACACAAAAGGACTTCGCCCTCAAAGTAAAGAAATAAACACAAGATTAGGGCTGTAAGAAGTGGTCATACCTACGATGCACTAGGTGCCAGTAGTTGGTGCAGTGTCAACATCCTTATCAACGGGTGCTCTCTCAGAAACCTACACTGGGTAGGGATAACTCCTATAACCATGGGCTGATATGGTACTATTAGAAGCGCCAGCTACCATCGCATCTCGCCTCTGCTGCTCAAGTGTTGCTGCTTCCTGAGCTACTTTCCTAGACTCCTTGCGTGCTTTCTTGTGTTGCCTCATTTCCTTCTTGGAGAGGCTTGTTGGCTTCTCCCCATTAGACTCCCCAACCTTATGCTTTCTTTTGCTGGATTTCTCTTTAGGTACGTCACCCCAGATGTCGTCAAGTGCTTGATTGGTGGGAGGCTCACTGAACAAGCTCATCAAGGACTTCAGCACAACAAAAAGAGGTACATTGTCACGACCCAAACTATCGTGATTGGTACCCACACTAACAATCTAGTGGGAGAACAACTATTACAACCCCAACCAAGAAACTAATCTAAAAACTAAGGCAACTAAGTATACGAAAGCAAGTTAAATATTAAGGAAAGAACTAGGGACTTCCCATAAACTCCAACAAAAGGCTAACAATGAACTAAACAATGCAGAAGAATAACCTAGAACCTGAAAGTCAATGTACCAAAACATCTAACATGAACCAAGTCTAAATAGGAAGGGATGCAACCCCAATCTAATCAACTATTCAACTAACTAGAACATAAGTCGAAGTCCAAAAATGGTGGACATAGACAAAAGAGAACCCATGGTAGCCCGGAAGAATTGGCTCACCCTTGAATTCGAACGATCACTGATCTCCTAAGCGAGATTTGTCAGTACCGCTTGAAGATGCCCAGTACTCAACAAAAATAAGAGCAAGTGCAGTATTAGTACACAACCACAGTGTACTGGTAGGATCACGTGGCTATCCCACTAAGTGCAACATACATAAGTCGAACAACAGTATAATCACATGCATATATCAAACATATACAATATCATCAACATTTACGAACAACGAACAACTTCACATTTTATATCAAATCACTGTTCCTCTCATGGAACCCAAATCCAAACAGTTAGCATACCAGAACGTGGTACTCGATCCAAATGTTTGCCAGAATGTGAATACCGATCCCATATTTATGCCGAAACGTGGCAACCGATCCAAGTTAGTTATGTTGGAACTTGGCAACTGATCCAAGTTAGTTATGCCGAAATGTGGCAACCGATCCATTCAACACACCACAATCACAATCACAATCACAAGTATATCTTCAAGATCATACAATTAAGTCATGATTTCATGGAGATCATCGTTCAGCTATCTCATTTACAACAAGTGTGATCAATAATGCAACATTCATTTACATACATGTATAATAATGAAGCAAGAACAAACATACATCACACAATCATAAAATCACAACCATCACCTACCTCGAACCAAGCTTGAAACCCTAAGAAACTTGATCCTTCCCTTTCCGAATTCGCTCCACTTGTTCTTGGTCCACAAACAATCAATACAATATGGGAATCAATAAACAATCACTAATTACCTTAATAACTAATAGATTCCATGAACCCTAGATCAAACCCATGATCCCAATTATCCCAATTATCCAAATTAGGCTTTTTTTTCCACCATGGAATCTATATCAAAACCCTCCCCCATCAATATTTACCCATTCTATTACGTTCTACGGATCAAAAAATAGATTCGGGAAGTGAAAAACTTACCTTTAGCCTCAAGAATTGTGAAAAATGAGTAGGAGTCGCCTGGGGTTCGTTCCTTAGTTCTAAAGTTTGAAAAGTGCCAAATAAGGTCATTTAGGGATTTATTTACAACTTTAAGTCGCGTCAGGCCTGCCAGAGCGGCACCCACCCCGCTACAGCGTCCTCGCCAGAGCGGCAAAAACCCCCGCCAAGGAGGCTTGCACGAACCAGTGAGCTATTTAAAGAATTCCAAAATCCCCATTTCACAAAACACCTCTAACCAACGACGCTCAGAAAATACCCTTCACGCTAAGATTGATTTCGGGAGTTCTACTCACCCGAATTCAATTCCGTAAAGTTGTATGGATTCCTGAATGAGTTATCTATCCCCTCATGTAATCAAAATTATAATTAACTTATCCAATTGCTACCAGATTTCCATACACCTTAATGACTCCAATTTCATCCAAATCTAGACTAGGTTGGGAAAATCCAAATACTATGAAAAAGTTTTCCGGCCCCAAATTTCCCCCCATTGGCATTTCTATAATGACGGGAACAGGTCGTTACGATAGATACCAATTTACTTATCACTCATCCCAGAGTGACAAAACTTAGGAAAAATAGGCTAAGGAAGGAATAAAGTAGTACCTGAATCGACGAACAATAGGGGATACTTGTCTCGTATATCCCTCTCAGTTTCCCAAGTAGCTTCCTCAACTGGACGATGCTTCCATTGGACTTTCACAGACTTAATCTCCTTGGTCCTCAACTTACGCACATCACAATCAAGAATTGCAATAGGTTCCTCCTCATAATGGTGGTCTTTGTCTAACACAATTAAGTCCCACTTAATGATATAATCTCCATCACTATGATACCTCTTCATCATGGACACATGAAATACCAGATGAACTCCCGATAAATTAGGAGGTAAAACCAACCTATACGCTACCGGTCCCACATATTCAAGAATCTCAAATGGACCAATGTATCTAGGACTTTGCTTACCTTTCTTACCAAACCACATCACCCCTTTCATGGGTGATACCTTAAGAAGAACATTTTCACCGGTTTGAAAAGTCATCTCTTACCTTATGATCTGCGTACTTCTTCTGTCTACTCTGGGCTGCTAGAAGCTTAGCTTGAATATTCCTCACCTTATCTTGAGCATCTTTCACTAAATCAACTCCTAAAGGTTTCACATCACCGGACTCAAACCATCCTATGGGTGATCTACATCCCCTTCCATATAATGCCTCAAATGGTGCCATATCAATGCTGGAGTGATAACTATTATTATAAGAGAACTCACAAAAAGGTAAGAACTTATCCCAATGCCCTCCAAAGTCAATCACACATGCTCTTAACATGTCTTCTAACACTTGAATAGTCATTTCTGACTGACCGTTTGTCTGTGGATGGAAGGTTGTACTAAAAGTGAGTTGTGTGCCCAATTCATCATGCAATTTCCTCCAAAACATGGATGTTAATAGGGTACCACGGTATGAGATGATAGAGAGGGGCACTCCATGCAACCTCACTATCTCTTTCACATAAACTTTCGCCAATTGTTCAACATTATAATATATTCTTACCGGAATGAAATGGGCTGACTTAGTCAATCTATCAACCACTACCCAAATAGAATCAAACTTACCCAAAGTCTTGGGAAGACCAACCACAAAATCCATGGCTATTCTTTCCCACTTCCATTCTAAAATTGGCATTCTTTGAAGCAAACATGCAAGCCTTTGATGTTCATACTTCACTTGTTGACAATTTTGACACTTCGCCACAAACTCTGCTATGTCTTTCTTCATGCCCGGCCACCAATAAATTCACTTCAAATCTCGATACATCTTGGTCACACCCGGATGAATAGAATACCGCGAAACCATGAGACTCTGCCAACAACTTTTGAATCAAATCATCAACTCGAGAAACACAAATTCTTCATTTGAAACTAACACCTTCCCCTCTTGAGCCTTACCGATCGTAGTCTTTTTCTTAAGATCCTCCAAATTCTCATCCTCAAATTGTTTGGCCTTGATATCATCAATGAATGTGATCCTTACTTCAATATTAGCTAATACCCCACCTCTTTCTAAGATGCCCAATTGCATGAATTTAGACTCCAAGGTCTGAATTTCTTTTGCCAAAGGTCACTTGGTTACACTTAAGCAAGCTAAACTACCCATACTTACCGCTTTTCGACTCAAAGCATCTGCCACCACATTAGCCTTGCCCGGATGGTATTGAATGGTCACATCATAATCTTTAAGTAACTCCATCCACCTTCGTTGTCTTAAATTCAGATCCTCTTGAGTGAACACATGCAGCAAACTACGATGATCAGTAAATACCTCACATTTAACACCATAGAGGTAATGCCGCCATATCTTAAGAGCAAACACTACCGCTGCCAACTCCAAATCATGTGTTGGATTATTCCTTTCATGCACCTTCAATTGACGCGAGGCATAAGCTATAACATGCTTATCCTGCATCAACACAGCACCCAAACCAGAATGTGAACCATCACAATAAACAACAAAAATTTTACTTTCCACCGGTAATGCTAGGATAGGTGCGGTGGTCGAGAGAGAATTGAGCTTTTGAAAGCTCTCCTCGTATTATTCAGTCCATTCAAATGGTATCTCCTTTTTGGTCAAATTAGTCAAGTGAGTAGCAATGGAAGCAAAATTCTTCACAAATCGATGATAGTAGCTAGCGAGCCCCACAAAACTCCTAACTTTCATCACCGAGCTAGGCCGAACCCAATTCTTAACCGCCTCAATCTTTTGAGGATCTACCATTACCCCTTCCTTTGAGACTACATGTCCCAAAAATGCTACCGAAGTCAACCAAAATTTACACTTAGAAAATTTAGCATACAACCTTTGTTTCCCAAGAACACCCAAAATAATACAAAGATGCTTGGCATGCTCTTCCTCATTTTTCGAATAGATCAAAATATTATCAATAAATACTATAACAAACGAATCAAGGAATGGCTTGAACACCCCATTTATCAAACTCATTAAAGTTGCAGGCGCATTTGTCAAACTAAAAGACATAACCAAAAACTCATAGTGCCCATAGCGAGTTCTAAATGCCGTCTTAGGCACATATTCCGGCCTAATTTTCAATTGATGGTAACCGAATCTTAGATCAATCTTAGAGAAAACTGTTGCACCTTGCAATTGGTCAAAAAAATCATCTACTTGAGGCAAAGGATACTTGTTTCGAATAGTGACTCTATTTAATTTTCGGTAATCTATGCACATTCTCATACTACCATCCTTTTTCTTAACAAACAAAACTGGAGCACCCCATGGGGAAGCACTAGGATGAATAAATCTCTTATCAAGAAGCTCTTGGATTTGAGCTTTAAGCTCTCTTAATTCTGCCTGATCCATGTGATATGGAGGGATAGAAATGGGATGAATACCTGATTTTATATCAATGCAAAAATCTATATCTCTATCCAGAGGCATACCAGGCAAATCATTAGGAAACGCTTCACTAAATTCAGACACCAGAGGAATAGACTCAATGGATGGAGCCTCAATGTCAACATCCCTAATATGAGCCAAATAAGCCAAAAAACCCTACTCCACTAATTTACTAGCCCGAATGGAGGATATAATCTTAGCTTGCTTAGGCTTGTCCACTCCTTCCCACTCTAATTTTTCCCTTCCCAGAATTTCTAGAGTTACAGACTTAGTATTACAATTAAGCACAACATAATAGGGGGACAACCAAGTCATGCCTAAGATTATGTCAAAGTCAATTATATCCAAAATCACCAAATCAGCCCAAGTCTGAAATCCCATAAACAAAATAGGGCAAGCACGATAGATATGGGTAACTATGACTGACTCTCCAACCGGGGTAGAAACATGAATAGGGGCATCAAGAATATCACAAATCATATCAAAATCTGAGGCAAATCTTACAAATACATATGAATAAGTAGAACTCGGATCAAACAACATATTAGCCATCCGGTCACAAACAAGAATAATACCTGTGATCACGCATCAGACGTCTCCGCCTTATTCTTGCCCGAAAAATCATAACATTGAGCCATATCATCATGACGAGCCACTTCCCTTCCTGGTTGCGCGTTACACCTACCCTCGTTACCATTTCCTCTACCTCTACGACCTCGTTAATTACCTCCTCGCCCACCTTATGGATGCCCTCGACCATTGTTACCGTTCCCTGCGGGTACAACTTCTCTAGATGGCTGCTGCGCAGAGTCAAACAGACGTAGATGTGGACAATCTCTCCTCATATGCCCAGGTTCTCCACAATTGTAGTAAATGCGATCAAAAGATGGTCTGCCGCTCGTCGAAGGTGCGACTCCCTGGCTATCCTGAAAATTATGAGATGGAGTTCCCGAGTAGTTACTTATAGGGCATAGCGGGCTGAATTGGCTTGGCTGCAAGCGTTGGCCACCCTGAACCTCTGGAATAAGAATCATGGAAGTTGCCTAAATTCTTGCCATTGCCTTAGCCTGACTGTCTCGCCTTACTCCCTCCACTTTCTTAACATAATTTGTCACCTCATTAAAGCTCCTCCCAGCAAAAGTCATATGAACAAATAATACTTGCAACTCAGAATTTAATCTCCTAATAAATAATTAGATCCTCTCCTCCTTAGTAGTCACCAACTGCATAGCATAACTAGATAGAGCATGGAACTTGGCCTCATAAGCAGCCACATACATACCACCTTGCTCTAAAGCCATAAACTTATCTTGCGATCCCTCAAGGTACTAGGAACATATTTCTTTAAGAACAGAGCATGAAACTGGGTCCAAGTGAGTGGAAAACTGAAGATCTGCACTCCATATAAGCTCTCCACCACTGTTTGGCTTCACCTTGAAGTTGGAAGGACACAAACTCAACCCCATGTTGATGAACAATACCCAATTTATGAAGCCTATCATAGCAATCCAAAATGAACTCATACACATCCTCAATCTTAGAACCAAGAAACACATGAGGCTTTAGCTTTAAAAACATAGCCAACATTTAATGCTCATTACCAGTCATAACATAACCCAACAAAGGACTGAAGAAAGCATCATTAACTCCAGTTCCACCCACCTTAGGTGTTGTGCTAGCAATAAGAGGATTAGTAGGAGTTTGAGTTGCTTGAGCAGAAGGAAGCACTCCAGGACAAATCAACCCTTTCAAAAATGACATGCTATGTCGAGCTAACATCGGATCGATAGGAGGAATACCTGTAGTGTCAGCTTGCACCTCTTCCTCTTATTCAACCTCCTCAACATTCTCAACATCAACATCCTTCTCTATCTCTTCATGTTGTACGGGAGGGGCCTCATTTTGGGGAGCAATCCCAATTAGTACCTCATCTCTAGCAAGTACTACTCTTCCACGGCCTCTACCCTTAGCTCTCCATCTATCCCTGCCTTGACCACGACCTTTCGCTGCAGATTCCTCAGTTGGAGTATTGACAGGAGCTGCGGGCGGGCCTGACGCCGTTATACCTAGTATTAACCATATGCTGACAGAAGAGTGAAGGAGGTTAGATACAATTTAAATCGACAGATACCAATTGGAATCAAGTTATAGCACGAAGGAGTTTAGAAAATAGAGAGATTTCCTAAAGTCCTATAGCCTCTTGAAGAAAAGTAAAGGCGTCCCCGTACCATTTTGCGAGACTCTACTAGACTCGTTTTGGTACATCGAAATCAATGAACCTAGGCTCTGATACCAACTTTGTCACGACCCAGACAATCGTGATTGGCACCCACACTAACAATTCGGTCCGAGAACCACTACTAAAACCCCAACCAAGCAACTAATCTAAAAACTAAGGCAATTAAGTATACAAAAGCAAGTTAAATACTAAGGAAAGAACTAGGGAGTTCCTATAAACTCCAACAAAAGTTTAACAACGAACTAAAATATGTGAAAGAATAACCTAGAACCAGAAAGTCAATGTACCAAAACATCTAACATGAACCAAGTCTAAACAAGAAGGGATACAACCCCAATCTAATAATCAACTAACTAGAACATAAGTCTAAGTCCGAAAATGGTGGACATAGATGAAAGAGAATCCATGGCAGCCCGAAAGAATTGGAATGATCACTGATCTTCTAAGCGAGGTCTGTCAGTAGCTGCTTGAAGATGTCCAATACTCAACAAAAATAAGAGCAAGTGCAGTAACACAACCACAGTGTACTGGTAATATCACACGGCTATCCCACTAAGTGCAATATACATAAGTCAAACAACAGTATAATCACATGCATATATCGAACATATACAATATCATCAATATTTATGAACAACGAACAACTTCACATTTTATATCAAATCATTGGTCCTCTCATGGAACCCAAACCTAGACAGTTATCATATCGGAACGTGGTACCCGATCTAAATATTATGTTAGAATGTGGCAACCGATCCCATATTTATTCCGAAACGTGGCAATCGATCCAAGTTAGTTATGTCAGAACGTGGCAATCAATCCAAGTTAGTTATGCCGAAACGTGACAACCGATCCATTCAACACACCACAATCACAATCACAGGTATATCCTAAAGATCATACAATTAAGTCATGATTTCATGGCAATCATTGTTCATCTAGCTCATTTACAACAAGTGTGATCAATAATGCAACATTCATATACATACATTTATCATAATGAAGCAAGAACAAATATACATCACACAATCATAGAATCACAACTATCACCTACCTCGAAACAAGATTGAAACCCCAAGAAACTTGATCCTTTCCTCCTGGATTCGTTCTGCTTATTCTTGGTCTACAAACAATCAATACAATATGAGAATCAATAAATAATCACTAATTACCCAAATTACTAATCAATTCAATGCACCCTATATCAAACTCATGATCCAATTATCTAAATTAAGGTTGTTTCAACCATGGAATCTATATCAAAACCCTCCCCCACCAGTATTTACCCATTCTATTACGTTCTACAGAACGAAAAATGGATTCGGGAGTGAAAAGCGTACCTTTATCCTCAAGAATGGTGAAAAACGAGTAGGAGTCGCCTGGGTCGCTCCTTAGCTCTAAAATTCGAAAAGTGCCAAATAAGGTTGTTTAGGGGTTTATTTATGACTTTAAGTCGTGTCAGGCCCGCCACAGCGGCACCCACCCTGCTGCAGCGTCCTCACCAGAGCGGCAAAAACCCCCGCCAAGGAGGCCTGTACGAACCAGTGAGTTATTTAAAGAATTCCAAAATCCCCATTTCACAAAACACCTCTAACCAATGACACTCAGAAAATACCCTTCACGCTAAGATCAATTTCGATAGTTCTACTCACCCAAATTCAATTCCATAAAGTCGTATGAATTCCTTAACAAGTTATATATCCCCTCATGTAATCAAAATCATAATTAACTCACCCGATTGCTACCATATTTCCCTACACCTTAATGACTCCGATTTCATCCAAATCTGGAATAGGTTGGGAAAATCCAAATACTACGAAAAAGTTTTCCGGCACCAAATTTTCCCCCATTGGCATTTCTATAATGATGGGAGCAGGTTGTTACATACAGTAATTGGCTTGTCGTCCAGTTTTGCAATTTTAGCTCACATCTCTACCAACTGTGCATTCAACTCCTTAGCATCTATCAGACCTTCACCCTGTAATTGATTTTGCACATGGGCCTCGAGATCGTCAATCTTGTATTTTAGCACGACAACTTCTTTCTGCATCTCATCCTTCACACGCTTCTCCACAGCTAACACATGTCTTTGTACTACCTGAGGTAGTTTGAGCACAATCTGGTCTACAATTGACCGGATTTGCCTCTAATCTGCAACTAATCTTTCAAAAATTGTGGTAGGTACGTGATGAAAGTACTTGTAGCCTGAGAGGGTGAATTTGGTGGTGGTGTTGTACCGGCATCTAGTTAGGAAGCTGCACCCTACTCATTAGTATCATTAGCTCATGGCATGTCAACCGTATAAGCAGTACTACTGCTAGTGGTCCCACCGATCCAGATTTGGCACCAAAAAGGTGATTAGTGACATCTTTTATTTTGGATGCTTTGGTGACCTTGTATGCCTCAATCAATTTGTCTATTAGTTTATTGGGAGGAATATTGGCTTTCAGACATAGTTTCCCTATCAGACAAGGAAATAGTAAACCAACTCTCTCATTCAGTGCTCAATCTTGCATTTTTGTGGTGGTGATACAGCCTACATTGACGGGGTAACTAGGCATAAGGAAACCGACTAGTGTTGCAAGAGATGGTGACAAAGTATTATCATATGCGGTAGGCCGCAACTATGCACGAACAATAGCCCACCAAACCCTGGTCGAGAATGACAGCGATGCCTTAGCAATCTGCACATGTGTCCCTGCTACCCATGTTGCATTCTCACCCTCTGAGGTAATCAACCCAGCAATCGAGCGAATGATCCGCTCTCGCGAACTTTGATCCTCCAATTTAGCCTTACTCGTCACTGTATGGTGTTTACCTTCAAAAAGACCAACTGAGGATGGTGCTTTATATTCCACACCATGCAACATCCTATTGATCGTGGCTTCAGAGATATCCACAGATTTACCCCTTACTACTACCAAATTAAGTGGTCCCTTTGTGCTAGTGAACGTTTTCTACCCAATGTAGCTGCATAGGCGGTATAGAATTCTCGTGTCAGGTGGCGGGAAAATATCCAGGTGGGTTTTTCATCCATTTGAAGTGATGTATTTTGAAAATCCTGTAGATATCTGGAAATGCTTGGATATCCGGTACCACTACTCTAGTTTCAGATATGATTGGCCTTCCACAAAAACCGCCCGACTTAGACACTATCCCATTCTTAAAGAAATCTTCCGACCTGTTCACAGTCCACATACAACGAAAGAAATCAATTATTTGTTGCCTTACCACTGGGTAAGATTCATGTTGGTGAACATATTAGATCATGGGGACCCGGGTGTTGTCATCATCATCTTCTCTTTCGGCATCTTCTTCTTCTTGTGATCCATTTCGGTTTCCTTTCCTACTTCTGGTTGAGGTTCAGTTGCACTCTTCTGAGAGCCGCTATCAGAAACTTCACCACTCCCAGACTCACTACCTTCCCTTTCATACTTGGAAGGGGTATTCTGTAAGATAACACTCCATGTCCATGATCTAGTAGCTTGAGGGGAGTGATATTCAATTGCAGTATTTATCTGTACCTCCGAGCTACTAGATTCTGCCTCATTCGCACTATGAGTTGGGGAGGAAGGTGGTAAGGTATGTGGCAGTGCAGTCTTTCTTCGTGGCCCCATAGCACCTGAAAAAGCAAAAACGGATTAATAATTGAACCAAGTAAAATAACACACTAACGGGTACTAAGACTTCCCCTGGGTACATATATCGTGACACCTTGCCTTAGAATGTCGTCACTCAATCTATCATTGGGAAGGGCCACATATTAAAAATGAGAAACTTGATTACTTATGAAGAAAAGAAAATTAGTATAATATTTTTTTTTATACGGAGGCCATTACGGGTCGTGGTGGGTACCACGGTCCTTGATAACCCTCGTGAACATGAGCCGGTACCAATGTTCATCAATGACCTTCACTGGTTATGGTTCACAGAGGGCTTCACAGTCCGTAGAGTGAACCACGGTCTGTTTGGTCCTTGTGAACTTAGCTAGTGTTCACTTAATTTTCCAAGTGTGGACCACGAGTGGTTTCACCACCCGTGTCTCCCTACACGGTCAGTGAAGACCCTCGTGGACTGACACTTAGGCCAATTTCCGGATACATCTCATCCCATACTCAATTATCAGCACACAACCCAAAATTTATGAGACATTTTTGCACATGGATGCAACTAATCTACCGAATCTCACCAACCATTATTCAAATAAGAGCAATATTTTTCTATTACGAACATACCCATATACAAACATTTATCTTTTTTCAATTTCAACATAATTTACCTGCAAAACTCACATGGGCATAATTTACTTACGCAATTCGGACTCAAATTCACACTTATATCATCATACATCACTAACCCCACATAAATTAATCATGCCGACAAAACAAAATCACCAATTTCAACATACCCACAACATACAAACCCTAAAAATTAGTTCATCAAGTGAGAATATTGAAAATCAAACAAACATTAGTAGTTCTAACTTGATTCTAGATAAGATCAAACTTATATCAAGTAGGGAGATGAACTTACTTTAATATTTTCCCAAATTTTCGTACTAGTAGGAAGAGAGGAACTCCAAGGATGATTTCTTGCCAATTTAGAACTAGGGTTGGAATTCAATGTTTGATCTTGGAGTTATGGGGGATGAGAAATTGTTTAATAGCACTCTAAACAGTTACAAGTGATAGAAAAGAGGAGGAAATCCGACCCTTGGCGCTTTAGGGACTATATAAAACGTTTCCAAACATTTTAAAATATGCACAGATCGGGTCGGGTTGGAAATGGTCTTGCCGACAAAACTCATGACGGACCGTGATGGTGCTCGTGAGGAGCACCACGTCCGTGTGAGTGCTCGTGGACATTTCTTAGGTTAGAGAACTAACTTGAGGTTCATGAGAGGCTAAACAGTCCATAAAGGGTCTGACAAACCGTAAACCCTTCTGTGAACCTATTGTTGCAATTTCTAGTAGCTCCTCTAAGGCTCCTGGTGACTGAGACGGGCCGTGAGGTTGCTCGTGAAGAGCACCACGGCCCGTGAGGGTACCCGTGAAGAGCTTCCTGATCTCTGCACCTTAGTTCTTTGCCCAACTCTTTCCTGCACACACCAACACACGGTGCCACTATAAAAATAATAAAAAATATGCTAAAATGTAAACTATATATTACATTTACTATCATAGGTTGCTTCCCAAGAAGCGCACAATTTAACGTCGTGGCGCGACGCAAGTTACTTAATTACTCAGACTTCTTCAATCTTGCATTCCTCCAGTATTTTTACTTCCTCTAGGACCCCTAAGTATGCCTTGATTCACTGACCATTGGATTTGAACCTCTCACCTTTGTAATTCTCAAGCTCAATCATACCCGACTGAAATACATGAGTTACCTTGAACGGCCCAGACCATTTTGATCTCAATTTCCCCAAAAATAGACGAAGTCTGGAGTTGAAAAGTAGCACTAAGTCACCAGGACTAAAAGTCCTTTTCTCAATGTGCTTATCATGATACAACTTCTTACTTTCCTTCTACAGTGCAAACCATTAATAAGCCCTCAAACGGAATACATCCATTTCATTTATCTGATCCAGTGTTAGGTTCGTTGCTTCACTCTAATTGAGGCTCAAATTTTTTAGTCGCCAAAGTGCCTTATGCTCCAGCTCGACAGGAAAATATCATGCATTTCCAAACACCAACTTATATGGAAACATACCAATGGGTTTCTTGAAAGCTGTCTGATATGCCCACAGAGCATCATCCAACTTCTTTGCCCAATCTGTTCTTTTGGCATTCACTGTCTTTACCAATATCGCTTTGATCTCCCGGTTCGATACCTCAACTTGACTACTTGTTTGCGGATGATATGGTGTTGCCACCTTGTGCTGTTTAACCCCATATTTGGCCAAAAGTGCACTAAAAACTTTATTATAGAAAAGTTAGCCTCCATAATCACTCTAGGTGTGTCAAACCTTGAGAATATGTTCTTCTTCAGAAACCAATAACATTTTAACCATCAGTTTCAGGCAAGGCGGCCGCCTCAACCCATTTGGACACATAGTCCACTACCACCAGTATATACTTTTTCCCATAGGAGCTCACAAATGGTCCCATAAAGTCAATTCCCACACATCAAACAATTCCACCTCCAAAATAGGTGTCATTGGCAGTTCATGCCGATGAGAGATGGCTCCTTGCCTCTAACACACATCACAACCCTCGACTAAGTCAATTGAGTCCTGATGGATAGTAGGCTAGTAGTACCCACTTTGGAGTACCTTGTGGGCAGTCCGTGCACCCTCATGATGACTACCTACCGGAGATGAGTGACAGGCTTCTATGATATTCAACATCTCAGCCTCAGGGATAAATCGCATGATCATGTTATCAGCACACACCCTGTATAAATATGGTTCATTCCATAAATACTTTCCCACATCATGTAGGAATTTCTTCCTTTGTTGGAATGTCAACCCTTCAGGCATCAACTCGCTGACAAGAAAATTAGCAAAGTCAACTAACCAAGGAATGAGATCAAGAGTGGCTGCTAATACCTGCTCATCTGGGAATGAGTCACTTATGTCTAACTAAAGTTCTTCTTTCTTCTCTGCCTCCAACATAGTCAGGTGATCAGCCACATGATTTTCACAATCTCTTCTATATTTGACTTCAAAGTCAAATTTTTGCAGTAACAACACCCACCTTATCAATCTTGACTTTGCATCTTTCTTTGCCATTAAATATCGCAGTGCTGCATTATTAGTGTGAACTATCACTCTAGTGCCCAGCAAGTATGTCCTGAACTTCTCAAATACATATACCACAGCAAGTAGCTCCTACTTAGTAACAGTGTAGTTACTATGTGCTCCATTTAGTGATTTGCTAGCATAGTAGATTGGGTGGAAGATCTTGTTGCGCTTCTGCCCTAACAAAACTCTCAAAGCAGTACCACTTGCATCACACATCACCTCAAATGGTTCCAACCAATCCGGGCCAATGATCACTGGGGCAAATACCAGCTTTTCTTAGAGGCACTCAAAGGCTTTTAAGCATGCATCATCAAAGGCAAATTTTACCTCTTTCTCCAACAGTTTGCACAAGGGGTGTGCAATTTTTTTAGAAATCCTTGATGAATCACCTATAGAATCCTGCATGACCCAAAAAAACTCCGAATACCTTTTACACAAATAGGCCAAGGCAACTTTTCAGTTACCTCATCTTTGCTTTGTCTACCTCCAGTCCCTTCTATAACACCTTGTGGCCTAGGACTATGCCTTCCTTAACCATGAAATGACACTCTCCCAATTAAGCACCAAATTAACCTCCACGCATCTTTGTAGTGCCCTGCTAAGATTCAACAAACAATCATCAAATGTGTCACCTACCAAAGAGAAATCATCCATGAACACTTCCAGAGTGTCCTAGTGGTACATCAAATGGGTGTCAAAACAATATTTCTAAATGGTGATTTAGAGAAAGAGATCTATATGACTCAACCTGAGGGTTTTGTGGTTCCAGGACAATAGGATAAAGTATGCAAATTGAGAAAGTCCTTGTATGGACTAAAACAAGCACATAAGCAATGATATGAAAAATTTAATATCACATTAGCGGATAATGACTTTGTTATAAATTCCTATGATACATGTGTTTATTCTAAGATGATAGGTTCAGATTGTGTGATTATATGTTTATATGTAGATGACATGTTAATATTTGGTCCTAATGTGAATGTTATTAATGAGACCAAGAACTTTTTGTCTTCTAAATTTGAAATGAAAGACCCTAGTGAAGCAAATGTGATTTTTGGAGTGAAAATCAAACAAACTGCTAATGGTTTCTCTTTGTGTCAGTCTCATTACATTGAAAAAGTTTGATTGTTTTGATGTAGTTCCAGTGAAAAATCCTTATTATCCTAGAATACACTTGAGGAAGAATAAAGAATTTAGTGTTTCTCAAACTGAATATGCTAAAATAATTGGGAGCGTAATGTTTCTCATGAACTATACTCGACTTGATATAGCTTATGTTGTTAGTAGATTGAGTAGATATACTTATAATCCCTGTAGTGAACATTATAATGATCTCCATTGGTAGCTGAAGTATTTAAGAGTTACTATGAATTTGTGTTTGTATTTTAATAAATTTCCTGTTATTTTAGAAGGGTTTTGTGATGCAAACTGGGTAACTGACACTGATGAAGTTAGCTCCACCAGTGGCTATGTTTTTACTTTGAGTGCAAGAGCTATTTCATGAAAGTCTTCCAAATAGACTTGTATAGCACGTTCTACCATGTAATTTGACTTTATTTCTCTCGAGTTGACAGGGAAAGAAGCTGAGTGGCTGAGAGATCTTTTGGCGGATATGCCATTGTGGGGAAGACAAGCTTCATTAATCTCTCTTCATTGTGACTCACAAGCATCAATTGGATTTTCCAAAAATAGTGTGTACAATGGAAAAAAGAGACATATTCGCATTAGGCATACAGTTAAACAGTTGTTAAAACTAGGTGTTATTTCCTTGGAATATGTAAGGTCCGAAAGAAATTTGGCGGATCCTATGACCAAGGGCTTGAGAAGGAAAATAATTCTTGAAACGTCGAGGGTGATGGGGCTAAGGACAATTGATTGAGGTAATGTGATGGACATGTTAGGCCTCAATATAGACCACATATTCTATTTCTATGGTGTGAGGCAGTGTTTTATAAGGTTGAGCTTATTTTTCTCTTAATGATTCTATAGCCTTAAGGTGGTCTATTTGAGATGGACTTGATAGAATCACCTACGTGAGTGTAAAGGTGTGGTCGCCTTTTATGAAAGACTTAGGTCATCTTTCTAGAGCACTCATAAGACCCAAGGTGTGTGTGCATGACCATAAAAGCGCTTTGTTTGTATCGCGGAGGTTGCTTAAAATTTAAGGATATAGTATGTGCTATGCGAGGTCTCAATTCATATTCATTCAGTTCAAGAGTGCTTCAGTTTGTGGATATTGAGTTTTTGCCTCATTTCACTATGTGTTAATTCAAATCAAAAGATATTGACACTTAAGTAGATGTTTGATGTTTGCGTAATCAAGACACAACTTCCAATGCAAGTGTCTACGATCGTACAATAGTAAAGTAACCCAACTAAGGGTTGGGGTCGAGTCCCAAGGGAGTTGGCTTGAGAATTAATAGAAAAATAAAATTAAGTTCCAATCAGTCATAGCTAAAAACATTGTCGAATACAAACATACTAAATCTAAGGGGTGACACGAAAGTGTCAATTAACAATGGGGGTTTGTAATAAGTAAACAAAAATCAGCAAAAATGCATAGAGTACTAATCAAGGAAAGGGAATTCTTAGGATGTGATAGCAATACGAATTAAACTAGATCATTGGGTGTATGCTTTTGATAGTAAATTCGTTCAATATTTGTGACTAGGCTAGACCATAGTGGGGGTAAATTCTCGCTCGAGCAACTTACCCTGATTCAACTCGGTTTCTCTCAAACACCGAGTTGCCGCATAAAGAACAGCCTCCGCCTTAGCCCACTCACTCTCTCGAGCTGAGTGTGTGGGAGGACTAGGGTCCACTCTCTCGAGCTGAACCTCATGTCGACCCAATCCCACCGGCCATCAATCTAGTAGTCTTAGTTTTACGACCTCTCTCTCGAGCAAGCCAAAAACACAATGTGAAATCGTATTTGCAACTACAATTTCATTAAGTTCCACCACAACTACTACAAGAAATCACATTTACACAACAAACAAACCATCAACAAGCAAGACCCAACAGATAATCTAACCCATATTCACAAAATCACACCCCAAGAATTGGGGTTTTAGCTAGACATGTATAAGAGATAGAAATTTATACCAATATGAGTTTGCATTCAAATGGGTATGAAGATTTAAGTCTCAAAACAAGTCAAGAGTGAAGAATCCACAAGACCCAAGTCCAAAATCTTGGAGTTGAAACCCTTTGAACCTTCAAGTTCTTCAAAACCCTTTCCAAACATAAAACTCAAAAATAGAACCAAAGCCTGAAAAATTATTGTTCAAGGCTAAAAATTTGATACTAAGCTATAACTCTCAACGAGCATTTATAGTTTTCAAAGATTTGTGCTGCAGCGGATCACTCAGCGCAGTTAGTCGAAATTACCGATCAACTCGGCGATTCACCCTTTGGTATAGTTCAACGTTGTCTTGCGTTAGCCTTTAGCATCGTCGTGTTTTGGATCATTTGGCGACATAATACTGCTTCACGGAACTGCTCGGCGACACACCGACTGCTCTTTTTCACCACCGATTTGATCCTTTCCTTCATGGCTCAGCACACTGGAACTTTGGGCAAGGGTAAGACCTTTTGGCGATTCACCGAATGGGTTCGGCGATCCACAAATCTTCATTTCTTCATTCTTTCAGCCGTCTTTGTTCATTTTTGCTCAATTGTGTCCATGCCTTTGTCTCCAAGTCTAAATACCTAAAACTTAAGGTATTCTATCAGTTTTTGAGACAAAACATGCATTTGAGGACACTAAACCTATCAAAATATGGCCCTAAATGAGTCCAATTTGTGGACTTATCAACACCCCCAACTTAAACTTTTGCTTGTCCTCAAGTAAAACTCAAGCTCAGCAGTTCAAAAAGGATGTCTCAAACAGTGCTACACAAGACTCGATCATGAATTTACACAAAAAGACTCAATTTACTCATGGAAGGATCAACTGTGTACCCAAAGATTCAAGTTGTGACACACTATTACCAAAGATTCTCAAGCTCGCAATACTTGATTCAAATGCAAGTTCAAGCTCAACAAAAGTATTTGAATGCCGTCACACAAAGGGTGATTCCATACTCACACACAATGGTTTAATCATTTAAAGCTTCGAAATCAAATGCAACACTCACTATCACAAAGAAGAACACAATGCATGCTTTTACCCATAAGTTTGCTCGTATTTTCCGATCAACATTTGTTTCATCTCAATCAAGATCAAAAAGGTATTTTTCAAGGCTTGTAATGAGGCTAAGTGCAAAGGTATGGTCATATAGGGCTCAGTGACTTTTATCCTCATGAGATATGGTACTCACAACACTTCTTTTTCTCTTCCTTCATCATTTTCTTTAGTGCTCATAAGTCATCCTTTTATTCACTTTCCATGGATTGTTTGGGAACCCCGTTTCTTTTGCATTTTTCAACTTTATTCCACAACTTCTCTTTTTCATTCTTTTTCTTTTTCTCTTTTTTTTGTATGGAGGGGTTCCATTTTTCTAAACACCAAGGGTTAAAGGAGACTTTCCTTGCACTTCTTGACTTTCCCTTTTATTTCCACCACACCCCTAACTTAGACTTTTGGCCTAAGTTGGCTATTCAATCAACCACAAATCAAGAGGATTATAGGTAGTGGATTAAGAGAGGTCATGCTTTCATCAAGTTTCTTCCAAAGAAAGGTAGGGTTCAAGGGGTGTTCAAAAGAGGTTCACACACTCACAAGGTAGGCCACAAAAGAGGTTTATGTCAAATTTGGCTCACACTCTTCGAAGTTGCGTAAGATCATATCCAGAGATAGCCTTAGTCGACCGGACCAACGGGGCAAATTCTAGGTATTATCATGCATGGTTCACAGTAAGCTCATCACATAAGGCATCAACACTAAAGTCAAACAAGACTCCATATTTTCGCTACTGTGCAACGTTCATCGCAAGAAAATCAATTGGATACATGGCTATTCACAACGAGACGCAAAGAGTTCACATATTGTCTATGCAACTTCATTTGGTCTCATCGTAGCCTTACATTCATGTTCGTTCGATTATGAGCACTATTCAAGTCATCGGTATTGATTAAAACCAAGGCTTAAATTTGCTAAAGAACAGCCACTATTTAGTACATACAAGAGGTGGCAAAAATTTTAAAATTTTTTGAAAGGGTCAAAATCATTTTTCAATTAAAACAATAAGAAGCCATAAGGTCAAACCTTCCACAAAAAGCAGTATACAATGATATTGAACACATAACGACCCAGATGTATCAACAAAACAACAAACAATAATAGTCGCACACAAGATGGGCCTCACCCCGCCACAAATAAAGTCATTTGTTCTCAAATGCAAATAAGATTATCCAAAATTTAGAAAAAAGAAAGACAGAGAAGGAGGTAGAGAAAAATCCTTTCTACACAGTCGCTCCATGTTTCTGGGCACTAGTGCCCAATGTGTTAGCCTGGGCTTGAATAATAGTCCCCGAAGCTACTTCAGAAGGTTCAGCGGCAACTGACTTGCTAAAATTGTCCAAGTCATGAGCCGCCAAAAGGAATGTATAGTTGTGTAGAATCCACGAGTCCACGAAGGGACAATGGGATCTCGGGGGATAGATCTCTTGTTGGAACTAGGCTTTTTGCCCTCACTTCCCGTCTTGGGAGGATTCGCTTCACTAGTATCTTTCCTGAAATTTTTTGCTCTTATCTATCGGGGTGGCCTATTTCTTCCAGCTACTTTTGGTCTAGCCATATCTTAGGTGCCGATTAAGATGCTACTGAGATGCTAGGCGGCAACGCTATCCAAATTCGAGCACAATTCAACAACCAAAATACAATAGAGATGCAAAGATATTGAAAATAAAATTAGGTGTGAGTTTGTAAAGTTTGAAAATGAGGGAGAGCTTAGGAAATTGAAACTTTTAAACCTTTGGCTTGAAAAACCGTCCAGTTCTTTCCCACTTGGCGGCATTAGTCATGAGCGCCGAACCATTCGGCGTCACGCCGAGCAATCACCTTCTTCGTCGAGTTTTACTGAATCCCCCAGTCAATTTGGGAATCCAAACGGTGATACAAATCGGGGTCGCTGAGTTGATCGGCGACTCGCCAATCATTTCTTGGGCCCACCGAGTTTTACAAACCCCAAACCCAAACTGAGTTGGATCAAACGGTGGTGTGAGTCGGATCGCCTAATACTTTGGTGACTTGCCAACCAAACAATTCACTTGCCAATCTCTTTCTTTTCAAATGCTTCCCACACTTTATCCTGCACAATTAACACACCATTATTTCTAAAACCAACATAAAGTAATAAAAGGGTTTTGGGTTGCCTCCCAAACAGTGTCTTAGTTAACGTCGTGGCATGACACAAGTCCACCTTCAAACCTCATTCTTGTGGTTAGCCATAGTATCACTAGGCAAACCCCCTTGCTGTCTCGAATTGAGGTAAGACGAGATATGACCCATTTGGGTCTCTAACTGCTTTATCGAAACTGAACGAAAGGTGTTGGGCTCTTGGACATCATTGAGATTTCCGATGTCATCTTGGTGGCCTACCTAGCAACCGTTGCTACCGTTAACACTCATGCTTCCTGAAATATTCACACAAGCAAACGAAACAAAACTAAAAATTAAGTAAACTACGACTAAGAAGAACAAAAATTTTACTAATCTAAGAATTCTCAAGTAACACCACTCCCCGACAGCGGCGCCATTTTGATGTTTTCATAATCAAGACACAACTTCCAATGCAAGTGTCTACGTTCATACAATAGTAAAGTAACCCAACCAAGGGTTGGGGTCGAGTCCCAAGGGAGTGGGCTTGAGAATTAATAGAAAAATAAAATTAAGTTCTAATCAATCATAGCTAAAAACATTATCGAATACAAACATACTAAATCTAAGGTGTGACACAAAAGTGTCAATTAACAATGGGGGTTTGTAACAAGTAAGCAAAAATCAGCGAAAATGCAAAGAGTACTAATTAAGGAGAGGGAATTCTTGGGATGTGATAGGAATAAAGATTAAACTAGATCATTGGGTACATGCTTTTGATAGTAAATTCATTGAATATTTGTGACTAGGCTAGACGATAGTGGGGGTAAATTCTCTCTCGAGCAACTTACCCCGAATCAACTCGGTTTCTCTCGAACACCGAGTTATCGCATGAAGAACAACCTCTGCCTTAGCCTACTCACTCTCTCGAGCTAAGTATGTGGGAGAAGAACTAGGGTTCACTCTCTCGAGCTGAACCTCATATCGACCCAATCCCACCGGCCATCAATCTAGTAGTCTTAGTTTTACGACCTCTCTCTCGAGCAAGCCGAAAACACAGAGGTGAAGTCATATTTGAAACTACAATTTCATTAAGTTCCACCACAACTACTAAACGAAATCACATTTACATAACAAATAAACCATTAACAAGCAAGACCCAACAGATAATCTAACCCATATTCACAAAATCACACCCCAAGAATTGGGATTTTAGCTAGACATGTATAAGAGATAGAAATTTATACCAATATGAGTTTGCATTCAAATGGGTATGAAGATTTAAGTCTCAAACCAAGTCAAGAGTGAAGAATCCACAAGACCCAAGGGTAAAATCTTGGAGTTGAAACCCTTTGAACTTGCAAGTTCTTCAAAACCCTCTCCAAACTTAGAACTCAAAAATAGAAGCAAAGTCTGAACAATTACTATTCAAGGCTAAAAATTCGATACTAAGCTATAACTCTCAATGAGTATTTATAGTTTTCAAAGATTTGTGCTGCAGCGAATCACTCGGCGTAGTTAGTAGGAATCGCTGATCAACTCGGTGATTCACCCTTTGGTATAGTTCATTGATGTCGTGCATTAGCCTTCAAAATCGTCGTGTTTTGGATCATTAGGCGACATAGTACTGCTTCGCGAAACTACTCGGCGACACGCCGACTGCTCCTTTGCACCATCAATTTGATCCTTTCCTTCGGGGCTAAGCACACAGGAACTTTAGGCGAGGATAAGACCTTTTGGAGATTCGCCGAATGGGTTCGACGATCCGGAGATCTTCATTTCTTCGTTCTTTCAGCCGTCTTTGTTCCGTTTTGCTCAATTGTATCCATGCCTTTGTCTCCAAGTCTAAATACCTAAAACTTAATGTATTTTATCTATTTTTGAGACAAAAAATGCATTTGAGGACACTAAACCTATCAAAATATGGCCCTAAAATGAGGCCAATTTGTGGACTCATCAATGTTCCTTCCTTTTGTCCACATTTTGTTCTTACTCTTTATCTTTGCATTATTGGGGGACTGTGAAATTAATTACACATTTATTCATTTTGTGTAATGCAAAGAACCATATTTCCGTTCTTTGTAAAATACGTTACAAAGAGAATAAAATTTCCGTTCCAAAACAAAAAAGGAGAGTTTATGTAGAATGTGGTGTAATGGTCTTTAATACCATTAACATTCACAATACGTTATACAAATTAACTCTTTACTTTGAAACCCCTCTTTGAAAATCCTATATAAGCATGGTCTTTTGTGTACAAGAATATAACACACCAACACAAACAAAAAGAAGAGAAAAACATTTTCTTTGTTTATTTTTATCTTATTCTTAGAATTTTTTTTGGGCAATTGGTTTGGGGCAACCTCCAAACTTTCAGCCACTAGTGCACGTGTTTAAGAGTAACAGTGGAACCTTGGGGTGTGACCGACTACAAATATTTGCACCGGAGTCGGGCTGAAATCGCTTTCAAGGCAGTGACTTGCCACGACACAATGTTTGTGATAAGCTTTTCAGTTCTTTGTAATTCCTATACAATATCAACATTGTAGTATCTTTCCTAACACCGGTTGATGGTGGACGTGCTAAAAAACATGAGATAGTCTCACTTGACTTGAGAATATATCAATGAATTGAAACATTGGGAATTTATATTAAAATACCAAGATGAGGTGTCTATATGTGCACTATCAAAGTTAGAGTGCTTACTTGCCAACTGAGAACTAGTTGAGTGGGTGTTTTTGTTTTATGTATTATGCCTTTTATTTTTAGTGTAATTGGAATGGAGAAATCTGGAATTGCACATTTACTATCTCGTCTAGAAGATACATTATTTATATTTTACTCACCAAAAATAAAAGAGATGTTGTAATTTATTATTTTAAGTTTTTTATTATTCATGAGTCTAGATTATTGTAATCTGTGTGGTATGAAATATTTATTACTCTCCCTCATTTTGTTTGATTGAAGATAAATATTTTATCTCAACCGCTCTGTCACACTCTTCTTTGTAAGTTGCCCTGCATTTTTTCTCTTAATAGTTGGATTATTTTTTTTGAATTTAGAATTTTTTGGATGAAAGTAGGAATAAAAATTGCAAAGGTTATGATTTATTTTTTTTGGTTGAATTTAGATTTTTTGGGATGAAAGGTTGAATAAAAAGTGCAAAGGATCGCTAAGTGGAGTTCTATACTATTTTTCTTAGTCATTTTTCCTTGGTTTCATTTTATTATGCTCAAATTAAACAATTTTTTTCTTTCAAAGTGTGTATGAATGTGGCTTGAGGTTCTATGTCATTTGATTTGGTTTTAGTTTGTTCTTAGCCCTTTTATCCATTAAACTTTTAACAAAACAACTTAAAATTAGTCCAACGATGATGAACCTTCTAAATAGTTGAAGAACAAGAGGGTTTAATTGGATTTCTTGGGTTTGAGGAAGATCTTATATACAATTGAATAGATTCGAAGGGAGTCATATAGCCAACCTATGAAATTTGAAATTGAGGAAAAATTGATTGATTAATTGATAAGTTACATGCGTAACAATATTTTTTCCGGAGATTATCATTGATATTTTAGTTCGGATTAATTAGATATCAATGATGATCCTTTCCTTCTTGAAGGAGACTAGCTTATAATTAAAATAAATATCCAATGGCTAGATACTTCTTTATGGCAAGAGAGAATGATTTTTTTTCTCAATTTAACAATCATTACCTATCGCTATTAGATACAAATGAACTTCTTTTGTAGTTTTTCTATCTCCGGTAACTATAATTTCTTGTGAACGTTTTGGTGGGATTTTTTCCCTTTGCAATTTTGTTTATGTGGAAGTTGGCTTAATGTTGAATTAATTTGATGGATGATCCTGCTGAATAGAAAAGAGGGATTTTTTGGTGTGGGGTGGGGCGTTGATAGCTCATGCTAATTAGTGGCCTAAAGGAAAAAATAAATCTGAGCTCTAAATTTAATTTGTTATTTTTGAAATGCAAAGTTATTTCTTTTTTTTTCAGTGAAAAATTTTATTTCTATGGTTTTAAACTACATATATGATAATATTTTTTAATCTTGTGGTCTTAAACATGAAATGTGGAAGATAAATTTTAAAAGTGAAAATAAAATAAAATATATATTCTTTAATGTTTCAAAACGAACTAAAAAAGACAAATAAATTGGAAGACACAATATAACTTTTTTTGTTAAAAAAGACTTGAAACAAATCTATTATTACTACAAATGGGGGCTTCAAATTTGGGTAACTATGCGGATTCCTCATTTCTGAAGGCATTGAGCCGTCCCTGGGCGGGGGTGGGTATGGCTTAGAACGGGGGATCATTTGCCTCACGTGCATGTGCGGTTGCTGTTTGGGGAAGCCTTGCGGTGGTTGAACACGTTAAGGATAGATTTTCCCTTTAGGTAATCTCGAGTATGATATGAGGAAATTTGGTACAAAGTTATAAGTTATTTAATATGTCGAATTAAATTCATCTTTTTTCCTCTGAGTGCATTCGATTCTCGGAGAAGTACTTCAGTCATATATTCAAAATATATGTGGAAAAGATAGTAAGAATGGAAAGTGATGTTCTTGCTAGCAGCTCCAACAAGTTACCATTAAATTTAATAAATAACACTACTCAATTACCAGTACCAGTAACTCTACATGTATTTAAAATCTTGTAAAATATGAAAGTACTTTCGATATGGTGGTGAGGAATAAGTTAGTATGTAAATTATTATCTTTATAGATGATAATATACACTAGACATTCAACATGTTGCTTTAAAGATGTTCTTGTGTACACAAGTGTTCTTTTTATGTGCTAACCATTTTCTACTCGTGTCACTTTCATGTGCTTTGTGTACACTTTAGTTTTTTTATTTCAAAATCTCAACCAATCAGTTTAACACACAACAAAACATTTTTTGTTGCAGCTCAGATGGAGAGCAACAATTCTATTGACAACTCGACCTTCGATGGGAATTCAACACCTGCTAATGTGCCAAGAGATCTAGGCACAGCTGAAAGTATTGTTGGTAATGTCCTACCCCAAATCGAGGAACAATGGGCAGCCTACCAAGAATTTTATCATAGATATCTTGCTCTATTTCCTACACAAAACGTGATTCCAATTAAGTTTCTTCACTTAACCAAGGTTGTTTTGTTTATCTTTTCCATGCCTTATCACTTAAACTGTGTTTGTCCCTTGATTTTAAACTTAATCATATGCTTACATTTAATTTAGGTTTTTGTCGCTTAGATAAAAAGATACTCACTCAGAAAACATTTTTTGTTATTTTTCAATAATTCTTGGTTGAGTTATTCTCAATTGAAAATATTCCAAAAATTGTCAGATGTTTTAACAACATTCAACTCCTAATTGTAACCTGGAATCTAATAAGTGTTTGATGAGTATATTTAGTTGGGCAACATTTCCCCTATAAATGATACTTCCTCGGTTTCAAAAAGGATGGCCTAGTTTGACTTGACATGTAGTTTAAGAAAATAAAGTAAACTTTTCAATCTGTAGTCTTAAATTAATGTTGTGTTAAATTTACCGAAAATTCCCTTAAATCTAGTGGATTGAAACATTTCACATAGAAAGTGGAAATTGAAGTGTTGTTCTTTTCATTTTCTTGATGCCTTTGATATCCTTTTCATCTCCTTGTGAGTTGATGGTTCTTAAAGTCTGGCGAACTTGTAATTTTTTCCATATTAGATGTTTTTTCTATTTTGTTGTGCAATGAGTCTCTCCTAAATGAGTTCAATATTTCAGGAAAGAGATGGAGATGATGGGAAAGTAATGCTTTGAAAACACAACAATTTAAAGTTTGATACTTGAATTTTCTTTTTATGGATATGTTATCCTGTTACATGGTATTTTATGTTTTAGGAAATTTTGGAACTCCACACGCGTATAACTGCTGGATTAAGATTAATGGCTTTCCATTTAAGCACTAAAGTCCATACATACCAATTGCCCAAGTCAACATGTCTTGATGGCAAGGAGCGTTGCTCCATATGCTTGGTAAGTGACACCTAATTTTAGAACCCCCACCCCCGAGTCTGTAAGCTTATTTAAGTTTGGTTCTGACCTTCTCCTTTTTTGGGTCATGTTTATCTTAGGATGACTATTACGACAAGGAAAAACTCATTGAAATCAATTGTGGTCATTTATACCACTTTGGTTGTATTAGAGAATGGATCAAGCTCAAGAACTCTTGCCCCATTTGCAAGACAGATGCAGGTGCAAGAATCAATTAATTTTTTCGTTGGGTGGACTAACTAGTGGAGTTGCGTCGTTAAGCTCAAGAGAGTTGAATTAAACATAAAATTATGGAACCATTCTAAGTTTGAGAAAAAAAAATGGTCTTTAAGTTTGATGTGTTTTCTTTCTTTTTCGACTATACTAAGTTTTATCAAGACTTTGAAGCTGAGTATAAGTTGGTACTCATGTTGGTTTGAGTTTTTGGCATCGAGCAAATTTGGTTCATAATCAATGCTTACTTTGAAAACCTCTTGATTCTTAGCTTTGAATGCCTCCCGATTTGTTTCTATATAGAAGGTAGTCATTCTATTCAACTAAACACCACCAACAACAAAAGTATATATTGTCATTTCAAACCATCAATAACAAAAATCGCTAGGCTGATTCACAGTGATAACCCTAGAAATCACCAGCACATATAATTTGTTGAGAGAGAGATCGCCATCAGAGAGCATCTAGGTTAATTAGTGATTTTATAATATATATTAGTGGCAGTTAGTAACTTTCAACTATTCTGCTTTAGTGATTGTTTTTTAATTATAAAAATGTTAAGCGGACGTGCAAGGCTCGAATAACTTGAATTGACAATGTCAATTAAAATAGATATCCCATTGGTGGAACATGAATATGAGAAGTCTGACATGATCTAAGATATTCTTATGTCATATGCATGATAATTAATTCAAGTATTTGCTTCCTTTTTATTTTGTTGTCTCTGTGACCATCATCTAAAATGAACAAGTTTTGTGTTTATCATTTAAAATAGAGATCCATCTCTTTCTCATGAGGCGGGTATATTGTTTCCGGTTAGGTAAATTATAATTAAAAAAAAAAATTATTTCACCCAATAAGAAAAAGTGACACATAATAATTAATTTTGTAAAAAATAAATATAGAAGGAAATTTTAGTTTCAAGGATATAAGTAGGCCGAAAAGATGAATGATGGGTATTTTTAATCCTTTTCCTTTAGTTCAACATATTTTTAATCCACATTTCCAGAAACCTTTTACCATAATTAGGAACTTTAGTTTTGGGTAGAGAATTCTCTCCACCCATGGCTTAACCTTTTATTTGAGAGAATAAGAAAATGTGATGTTTGATCTCAATTTAAAGAGTGTACTTATAGTGATAATGTCACACCCCGAGCATACACCATGGACGTAGCCAACACTCGAGAACCATTGTTGATTCTCAAGCGATCTCTTGGCCTAACTGACTACTTCGCTGAAGACTAATTCAAGCAGATTTAAGCTATAAAATGAAATTTAATATTAAAAGTCTCAAAACTTCTTAAAATTCAAACAATCTCAAAATAGTATACACAGAAAATGTCTAAAAGTACTTTGAAACAATAATAGTTTGAAAAATAGTATTCTCAAAATAGAATTTTAAAATTTAACTTGCTCTTGAACTCATTGTAACCACTCAAAAATCAATTCAAGAAAAAATGCTTGTTTTAACGATTCTCAATAAAAACAGAGAAATTAGGGTTCATGTGGGATTGCCAACATGAATATTTATGGTATTTACTTATTTATGTTTAATTAGGATTTGTTAGTTATAGTGGTTCCTAGTCCTAGTTTAATTTGATTTCTTACTTTTATAAGTAGGGATGTTGCTAGTTATTTTCAATATACAGATAATATAGAAAATATAGAAAACATAGAAATAAACAAGATATAGGAAGATCTTGAATTAAGATTCAAGAACTTTTGAGTTTATAAATAAAATATTTTCCTTCAGAATTCCATGCCAACACGAGCAGAGGTGGATTTAGGATGAAAGTTCAATGGGTTCAATATATTTGTTAAGTGTCTCATGATATATTTGGAGAGGGCTAGATACTTCAGCACATAGCTAGGAGATTAGTTTTTTTATTTATATTAGTCATTATCGTAATAACTAGTTATAGTTGTTCTTATTTTCAAGGCATGCTAGCAGTCTTTTAGCAGTCCATGTTCTTATTCTGTTATAATTCTCTTCTATTTATTTAGCTTGATGTCAATATAGTGACCTCTTCTTATTCAATTCATCTTGCTATTTCAGTTATAATAACATAAGTATTCAAGCCATACTTCCTACGGGACATGTGAGAGACTTGTGAGGTTATTTTCTGACTGTTTTATCCAAATCTATTTCTATAGAAAACCATGAAAACAAGGGAAAATGTTGACATTTTTTTTTATGCTATAGCTCAACCAATTTTCGATGAAGAAACTATCAAATTCTATGCAATGAAATTGAAGCTTCTTGTAATGACCTTCAAGTCATTTATGTGTTTATGCCTCCTATTCGTCGTTTAGAGCTTTCATGTAGTGAGCCAAAGTCATTCATGACCTGTTGGGACTAACAGTTCAGTCACCTGGTCAATCATTTGGTTTTTATGCGAGTTTAAGTGTTTTGGGAGCTTTTGAACCTTGAATGGTCATTTTTTATCAGACCTTCAAGAAGATGACCTCGGAATCCAATTCTTACAATTTCATTAGCTCAAAAAGGGTCATTTTAGGCAAGTAGAATAGTTAGGACAACTCATAAGACTTTCAATGTGAGTTTGTGCCATTAGGCATTTTATCTTTCAAGTTGAAACATAAGTTTGAATTTAGTCAACATTGTGAGTAAACAAGCTCGGAAGAGAATTACGTCAGCGCGGTTAGCTCCGCAATGTTGAGTTTGGTCTATAACAACCCTTCGTTTAGGTCACAAGGCTTCCAGGCTACTTTTGAGGCCCTTTGTGAAATTTTGCATAAAATGAAAATTGGGTGTAGGACCCACTTTTCATCAAAATGACCTCGGATGAGAATTTCTATGGAACCGTTGAGTCCAGAAAGATGTTTCCAATGGGGTAGCTATCTTGTTCAAGCTTAGAGGATAGTGGCTAGTAGGTGTTTGTCTTATTTGTCTAATGTGTGTGATGTGAGTTGGGAGGTTCCTCCAATTTAGTCCATTCCAATTGTCCGTCATTTTGCAGATGTGCTTCCTACCAACCTACCTGGCCTACCCTCGGAGCGTGATAATGACTTCCTTATCGAGCTTAAGGCAGATAATATACCTATTTCTATTCCACCATATTGGATTGCCCTAGTAGAGCTCAGGGAGCTGAGTATTCAGCTTCAGGACCTCTTGGGTAAGGGATTGATCAGGCCTAGTGTATCTCTTTAGGGTGCCCATGTTCTATTTGTGAAGAAGAATGATGGTACGATGTGTATGTGTATTGATTATAGGCAGTTGAATAAGGTGGCGATGAAGAACTGTTACCCCATAGGTAGGATTGATGATCTATTCGTCCAGCTTCAGGGTATCGTAGTGTTTTTAAAGATTGATTTGAGATCAGGTTACCATCAGCTAAGGATTAGGGTAACAGACATCCTTAAGACTACATTTAGGACTATGTCCACTATGAGTTCCTAGTGATGTCTTTTGGGTTGACTAAGGCCCCTGCCGCCTCTATGGACTTTATGAAGCTGGTTTTCAGGCACTATCTTGATTTACTCATCATTGTGTTCATAGATGGTATTCTAGTATACTCACTGAGTAAGAGTGATCATGAGAAACATTTGAGGATTCTGCTCCAGACTTTGAGAGATCAATGACTTTATGCCAAGTTCTCAAAGTGTGAGTTTTTGCTCGAGTTTGTAGCATTCTTAGGGAAAGTGGTATCCAAGGATGGCATCATGGTAATTTCGGTGATTATTGAGCCTATTCATGATTGGGTTTGGCCACTTCAGTTACTTTTCTCTTATATTGACTCTTCCAGTTTAGGGCGAGGCCTTCACACTTAATTCTGATGCAACCAGCATTTGTGTAGGTTGTGTATTTATTCACGGGGCTGGGTCACTGCTTTTGCATCGAGGAAGCTAGGATACATGAGCGCAACTACCCCACTCATGACTTGGAGTTGGCAACATTAGTTTTTGCGCTTGAGATCTGGAGGCACTATTGGTATGGAGTCTGTTTTGAGATCTACATTGGTCATTGGAGTGTTCAGTACATAATGAGCTAGAGGTATCTTAATTCGAGGCAGTGTCACTGGATTGAGCTTCTAAAAGGACTATGACCTATCTATTTGCTACTATTCGGGCTAGGCGAATGTGGTGGGGGACGTTGTGAGTCAGAAGGAAGTGAGTATGGGTTGTCTACCTGTCTTATATAGTGTGCAACGGCCTTTAGCTTTGGACATTCAATCCTTAGCTAATCAAATGGTAAAGTTGGATGCCTTAGATTCTAGGCATGTGTTAGCCTGTATGAGAGTTCAGTTCTTTCTACTTTATGAGACCCATGATTCTAGATATTCTATTAATCATGGAACCATGAAGATGTATCATTACTTGAGGCAGGATTAGTGGTGGGCGGATATGAGGAGATATAATGTAGAATATATATCACATTGCTTGAGTTATCAGCAGGTGAAGGCCAAGCATGCGAGACCCGGTGGTGACTTTCAGAGATTACCTATTTTGGAGTAGAATTGTGATCGCATCACTATGGACTTTGTGGTAGGTTTGCCTCAGAATTCTAGAGGTATTGACAACATTTGGGGTCATCCACTATATAAAAAATGATCATTAACGGCAATTAATTATTAATTGGCGCTAATTATGTAATTTTATCGGCAATTGGAACTCTTTATATATGTCTCTAAAGCCTTTCGCGAATTGGTTCTAATGGCACTTAACTAATGCCGGTAAAGACTTTAGCACTCTTTATTATTGTCAATATTTATTGCCGCTAAAAGCTATTTTTGTTGTAGTGATTATTTGTCGATTGACCTAATCAGCACACTTCCTACATGTCTTGTCTTTATTTAGTGACGAGAGGTTGGCCCGTATCTATATTTGTGAGGTCGTTCATCTTCATGGTGTGCTTGTCTCCATTATATCTGATCGGGGTCCTCAGTTTACTTTTAGCTATTGGAGGACTTTTCAAGATGAGTTGGGCACCCATGTTGATCTTAGCACTATTTTTCACCTGTAGACTGATGGTCAGTTCGAGCGTACTATTATGGTTTTTGAGGACATGTTACAGGTTTTTGCTTTCTAGTTTGGAGGTCATTGGGACTATTTCTTGCCTTTGGCGTAGTTTGCGTACAATAATAGCTACCATTCTAGCATCAAGATGGCCTCGTTCGAGGCCTTATATGGTAGGTGTTGTCGCTATCCAATTGGTTGGTTTGAGTCTATAGAGCCTAGAGCGCATGTCATATATTTAATTCAGGAGGCCTTGGAGCAACTGAGGGTTATTCAAGACAAACTTTGGATAACTCAAAGTAGGTCAAGAGTTATGATGATCGTAGGCGGTGGCCTTTGAGTTATTCAGTTGGTGATAGAGTTTTCCTTCTTGTGTCGTCCATGAAAGGTGTGATGAGATTTGGGAGGCGGGGAAAGCTTAGCCCCTGGTATATTGACCCTTTTGAGATACTTCAGATAGTTGGACAGGTTTCTTATGAGTTAGCTTTGCCTTTGATGTTCTCAACTATCCATCAGTCTTTCATGTTTTGATGTTGCATGAGTATGTTCCTGATGAGTCACATGTGCTTCAATACGATGACGTGGAGTTGGATGATCGCTTGATCTTCATAGACGAGTCTGTCACCATTCTTGGTTGTGATGTCCGATAGTTGCGCTCAAGAGCCATTACTGTGGTTAAGGTCCATTGGAAGCATCATCCGGTTGAGGAGGCTACCTAGGAGACCGAGCATGATATGCGGGAGAAGTTTCCAGACTTTTTTGAGCTCTATTTACTTCTTTATTGTTACTTTCACAGACGAAAGTCCTTTTTAGGAGTGTATATTGTAATGACCTTCAGGTCAATTCTGTGTTCATGCTTCCTATTCATTGTTTAGAGCTTTCCTGTAGTGACCCTAACTCATTTATGACTTGGTGGGACAGACAGTTCGATCAACTGGTTGTTCGTTTGGTTTTTATGTGAGTTTTTGTGTTTTAGGAGCGGTTGAACCTTGAATGGTCATTTTTAATCAACAGTTCAGGAAGATGACATCAGAATCAAATTCAGACAATTCCATAAGCTCCATAAGGGTCATGTTAGGCTAGTAGCATAGTCGACATGAATCCCAAAGCTTTTAGTTTGAGTCCGTGTAATTAGGCATTTTAACTTTCAAGTTGAAGCCTAAATTTAACTATAGTTAACATGCTGAGTATATGAGCTCGAATATGAATTGTGTCAGTACAGTAGCTCTAGAATGTTGTGTTTGTCTAGAACGACCATTCGTTCAGGTCCCAAACGAGTTCTTGGCACCCTGTCAAAGTTTTGTGGCCTTAGCCATTTTTTATGTCAATTGAGGCACACCCGTGTTCCCGCTCCCATAGCCGTGTTCGCGGATGGCTGCTGGCACACACAGTCGCCCCGCTTTTGCGGACAGCACTTGGCATGCACGGTTGCCCTGTGTTTGCGCCAGTCAACCATCAGGCCTATTTAAGGGTGATCGCTACCAGCCTAAGGAATAAAATTAGAATTGCAATTTCTCTCTTGTTGTAACTCCAATTTGGTGATTCGAAGTGCTACGCACTAGTAGTTTTCGCGACTTTATGGTGGAGAAGTTGAACTGTGTCAGTAACACTCCGTTCGAGCTAAAATTGGCACTAGAGTTGTTGCCTTTCCACTTTTAATTTGAGTTTCGTTGTGTTGTTGTGTTAGCTGAATTTTTATCCTTGAATTCTGTTCTATTTTGGAATGTAAGTTCAAGGCATATATTAGGACCTTTTGACGGAGTCAATTCTTGAATTTGCGGCATAGATCCCACAATTCCAATTTGACTTTAAAAAATTGGACCATCTTCGTTTTGGGTGATTTAGTGTCTAAATGATCGTATTGATGTTTTAATCCTATTTTTGATAGTGTGGCAGTGTTCAATGGCCGTTCCGAAGGGAAAAGCTCTGGTCTTGTGATTTAGAGCACGCGCGGTCTGTAACACCCCAGAAAATTTTTGAGATAAGACTTGAACTGTCCTTCCTTGTGAGTAGGATTTTACTAAGGAATTTAAAATTTCTTAAGTATTAAGGCCAGGTCACTAGATGTAGCACCTTGAGTTCTAAAGAACTAAATTGAAAGTAGCAAAAATCTGAAATTTTGCAAGTTAAGCTAAGTATGAGTTTTGGGTTGACTTCAAATGACCATAACTCCTAGATAAGGATGATTTAGGTGTTCTATCAGATACCGTAGGAAATATCTTTGAATTATCTTTCCAACGCCACCAAGTTTGCTCCGGTTCGATATCATATGAGGGAGATATGTACATTCGAAGTTGGGTTGTCTAGATAAGGAAAGTCAAAACCGGATTTTAGAGGGGTATTTTGGTCTTTTCCTTGCCCAATCAGATTTAATTCGTTTTTAGTAATATTTTAAGGGTCTTATATGATTAGGTTCGGTTTTATAATCCTAGTTTATGCATAGGGTTTTAGTTGAGACACCAAGAAGAGAAAAGAAGAGGAGAAAAGAGGAGAGGATTAAGCGTTCGTCGAGATTCTTGCGTGTTGTAGCGGATTTTCGCCATGGGCTTGATCCCTAAGAGGTATGTAAGCTTCCATAGTGTTGGGTTTGTTCACCCACACGCCAATCATGTTATTTTCAGCGCAATTTCATTCTTAAAGTTGAAAGATTAGAGTTCTTTATGAGTTGTTGATAGGTGTTCTTGAAGTTCATTCTAAATCTTGTTTTGTTGGGGTTTGATGATTTCTTGAGATAAAGTGAGTGTTTTGAGGGCTTTATTGAGTAGATTAGAGTGTACTTATGTTAAGTAATTGATTCTAAGTGATTGGGGAAGAAACTGTTCGATTCTAGGCGAGTTAGGGTGAGAAAACGAGCAAAGAAATTCGTCGCGTCTTCTGGGTTGGGGCCTGGCGCGTCGTGCCAGTCAGAGCGCCCCAAAGTTGGCTCTGAATATTAGGGGCTGGCTCTCCGCGCCACCCATAGCCCTAAGGTCCCCTGCCCAGTCCAGTTTGCAATCGGTTGCTCCGTTTGAGTTCTTTCGAAGGGTACCTTCACTCTTTTTCGATTCTAACTACCCTAAGCTACTTCTAAACACCTAAAATCATTCCTAACATGATCATAACCTTGAATTAATAATTCAAATTCAAGGTAGAGTTGAGAGTTAAGTTTTGAGAATTCTTTCGAACATTCTAAGAAAGTCCCTTTAAGTCCTTTTGTGGAGTCTTCTACAACTTCTAGTGACTTGTTTAAAGACTCGAGCAAGTGAGTATGAGAATGAGGAGAATGTATTCACGAGTCTACTTTTCATCATGAGATCTTTCATATCATGAACCATAACTTTTGAATTCATAATTCACATTCAAGAGAGAGCTAAAAGTAGAGTTCAAGAAAGCCTTTGAGTTCAATTGTGAAACCTTTGAGATCCATCATCAATTTGGTTAAGTTTTGAGTAAGTAAGTATGAGAATGAGAAGAGTTGTATACATGAGTTCCATAATGTTATGTAGACCTTCGAGTCAAGTCATTCATGCCATTAAATTCTGCAAGAACTCTAGAAGTTGAGTACCTTTGAGAGGAGTAATATCTTCATGTCCTAAGTCTTAAGTATTGAGTTTCTAACCCATTTGAGATTACATTCCTAATCATGAGACTATTACATGTTACCTATGAAGTCCTTGAGTTGAATTGTTCATGCCCATAATTCCGCATGAACCTTATAAGTCAAGCAGTCTTGAGACAGAAGTATCTTTGAGTCCTTGAGTTGAGTTGTTCATGCTCATAAATTCCGCATGAACCCTTTGAGTTGAGAATTCTTGGAGTGAGTAGTATTATTGAAGTTCTTGAGTTCCAAGTATTGAGTTCTATCTATGGTTATTGAAAACCTTGCATTAAGTCGTTCACGTCCATAAATTGGCATGAACCATATTTTAAGAAGTCTTTTACAAACATTTTAACTTTGTTTAAGACTTAAGTTTTGAGTTAAACAAAGAGTAAAGAGTAAAGAGTTGAGTTCATTTCTCCAAAAGAGTATATATGGGGACTATGTATTCCCAAAGAGTAAATGTCTTCACATTTAAACAAGAAAGGAAACTGAGATTTCAAAAGAGCCTTTGAGATAGTTGTTCAGTAAAGAGGAAACTATGATTTCCAAGAGAGCTTTTAAGCTAAGTTTTGAGTAATTATCTCAAACCAAAGAAAGAAGTTGTTTTTAAAAATAAAGAGCTAATATAATGTAATATTTTTGGGAGTAGTATTGAGCACCGATGGGGAAGAGTTCATACAACTATTAGCCCCCTTAAACCATGTAGCCATCATGGGCAGAAAAGGGTCATACTTTTTAGATGAATCCTTTTTGCATAGACTAGTGGATCCACTTAGTAATTCAGGTCTTATACCTTTGGCCGGGTATAGGATGTGTTGGCAGCATGCGGAAGATCGATGTATCATCACAATAACTCTTATATGATGGTTGTCGGTTAGAGAAACTTCCACAGAAGTATTTGGATGGTTTCTCAAGGGGTTCTGCTTAGTATGAATGGGGGAATGGGACTTCATTCATGCATTGCACAAGTAGACTTTGAGAGGGAGCATGGTATATCTTTTATGATATTATGATTTTGAGTTAACATCATGTTTAAATAGTTTTCCTTTTTTCTTTATATTGCACTTGTTTTGAACTGCTTTATATTGAAATGAGTTCAGTTATGTTGAGTTGAGTTGAGCCAAGTAAGTTCTTCAGTTTCTTTCAAGTCTAAGTTTCCTTTTTATCAAGTTCAAGCTTATGTTATGTTTTAGAATTCCCCTTATATGCTCGTACATTCCACGTACTGAGCCATTTGGCCTGCATCTTCTCATGATGCAGACACAGGTATTCAGGATCATCAACAGGAGCTTCGTTGATACATCCGAGAGTTTGAGTTAGCTATGGTGAGCCTCTTTGCTTCCAAAGGATTTTATTTACCTTTCATTTATATCAGTTGTTAGGATGTCGTGGGTCTCATCCCGACTTCCATCTTTATCAGTTAGAGGCTTCATAGATAGTCAGTATAGTTGAGAAGTCTGTATTATTCATTTATTTTATTAAATGTTTTAAAGACTTAAGTTGCCTATTTTTTGGCGAGTTGAATATATTATTTTTATTCTAAGTTGTTCATTTGAGTTAAAGCTTTGAACAGTTGAGTTTATTGAATTTTATTCAGTTTTAAGCTTTTGCATGCTTAAGTTAGTCTTCCGCTTGTAGTCAGCCAGGATGAGGGTTCGCTTGGGGACCATCAATGGTTCTTGAGTGCCAGCCACGTCCAGGGTGTAGACTCGGATCTTGACATGGTCGGCCTACCAGTAGGTTACTACTTCGTTTCTATTTAGATTGAGCATGAATATGTGAATTCATGATGATGAGTGTGAATTGGGGGCGGGTACCTAGTTATTTCTACTTTACTTCTTTTAAACCATGATCTAGGGTTGATAAATATTGTTTCGATGGTAATTACCATGCTGGTAGAGGGTAGTATGTGTGTTGTAGCATTCTATGTGATTTACTTGTTTGGTTACTTGTTTTTGAAGCATGTTTTGGCCTTAGTCTAGGATAGACTAGTGTTGCCTTAGATGCATGCACCTTGTGACTATGGTATGTCTTAGACGTCGTTTCGCATAGACTAGATCTTTGTAGATTGGAATAGCAGACTTGAGTTTGATAGTACGAGCCTTAGTTTAGGCATTAGCTCTGCTTGTTTCCTAAATAATGCATTCAAGTTATTATTTGAAGATAAAGTGTGTCTGATCAATGACTATAGCGGTCAGAAAATATTCTGAATTAAAATGCTGGGAAAAAGATTTTCCTTGAATCCATTTGAGAAGGAACACATAGCTTTTCTAAGTCATTCTACAATTTCGGAAATGTAGCACAAGAGATTGGTGTTTAAATACAAAAAAAATGCAATAACTAAAGCCTTGAATCCCTTGGAGAAGGATCACATAGCTTTTCCAAGTCATTCTACAATTGTGGAAATGTGGCATAATAGATTGGTGTTTAAATACATTAAAATGTAATAACTAAAGCCTATATCTCAGCAACTACTTTGCACATCATTCCGTGATAAACAAACTCTTGAAAATTCATATAGCGGATTTCAACTTGTTTGGAACTGAGGTGTAGTTGTTGTTGTATTGCACATAGTATTGTTAATTGGTTTATCTTGTATTTTCGATGAAGCAATTTTACTCCCCCTTAATGAGTGTAATGGATTATACCTTTGTGTGCATGCACTTTGTTGAATCTGATATTCCGCAACTACTTAATCACTGGCTATTGAAGATTGATGTTTTGGGTTATAAAAATTTGTACGACTTATTGACCAATAAGTAACTTAGCTTATCTTGTGAGTTGTGACACTAGTTCAATTAACTAGTTTCTATGTGGATTGTTAAAAAAAAAAATTATTTATATGTCTAGAAACTTTGGGAACAAAATTTCTTATTAAACAGAATTAGAAATTTCGATGAACTCACTCAAGGTGTTTTTCCCCTTTTCTGATTTTTCTTGTCTAAATGGATCAGTCAACACAAATGCTTGGGCTCAAGAAACATTAATAATTATACTTAAATAGGTTATTGTCGACTTCGTTTTATATCAATTAATGAGATTAATAGATCTATCTAGGAACATCCGACTTTTTTTCATTATTATGCTATAACACTCTTTGTCACTTCCTTGTAACCATAGGTTTGTTGGAAATCTTACGGAAAATATCTTCTTCATGAATACTTGTACGGAATTCACCAAGGCTTATGCTTCACTACACACATTTGTAGGAAATTCTCCAAGCTTGAGGCGTGTCGAGAGGCACTATCCATAAGAATATTTCACCCGGTATAGATGTATTCCCTAGGATTCAACAAGCTATTCTAGTATAAAACTAGAAGCCAAAAACTCACAATTATTAAAAAATAAACCCATCAAAAGATGACACTACGCACTAAACAAAAATGTCTACATACCACACTTTATGACGCTACTCATTATCAGGGCCGTCTCAATTCCTAGGCCACTAAAGTCATCGCTTGGGGCCCCATATTTTTAGGGGGCCCCATTTTAAAAAATAAATAAATTATATACTATGAGTGCTATGATTTCTACTATGGAAATTGCTTATGAGATGTATATAGAACCTGAATTTCGTAAAAAATAATTTGATGAAAATATTGATAACGAAATCACAAAGTCCCTTGAAATTAGAGTTGATTTCTTTATGCTATTTTTTCACTTCAAAATAGATTTGAACCAATTAAAGCGTATGAAATTTTTTTTGGTTTCTTATTTAGTGGTAAATTGTGATGACTAGATGACGAAAATTTTTAAAAAATATTGTCTTCACCTTAAACTTTCTTTAACACATAATAGTTATTCTGAAATTGATAGTTTAGATTTATTTTTGAATTAAAAGTGTTAAGAGAAATAATATAAGTAGAAGATAATGATCTAATAAAAATACTCAATCAAATAAAAAGAATTGATTCGTTTCCAAATACACATATTACTTATAGAATAATGTTAGCAGTTTCGGTAAACGTTGACTCAGCCAAAAGAACTTTTTTGAAACTAAAATTGATTAATTTTATTTAAGATTAACAATGTCTCAAGAGAATTGAATGGATTAGCTATATTATCAATTGAAAAGGAATTATTAAAACAAATCAATTATGAAACAGTAACTAATGACTTTGTATCTAAAAACGCTAGAAAAGTAGATTTCAAATAAAAGTATATATGATGAAAAAATAAAATATTAAGGCCCCTTTGTTAAGTTTCGTTTTAGGCCCCCAATCTTATTGAGTTGGCCTTGCTCATTATTTATAAATTAAATACTATTGGCAATAAAAGAATTTATTTTAATTATATTAACACTATATAAAACTCAAATAAAATCTCCACCCGGCTTTTTCTAATAATCTCAGAACACTAAATTAGTTCAAATATTATGAACATATACCACCTCAGTTAATACCAATATTTTTATATATGCGTATAATAAGAAGTTTTTTTTTTTTTCATTTCAAGAACATAAGTAGTTCTAGAATCACCAGAATAAATAAATTATTATTCTTCTTCAACTTGGGTATAGAACACACGATTAATTTGTTGGCACAAAAATGCTACAACTCAAATTAGATCACCCAGTCTCACACATTAGCCACAAGATTCGTTCGAGAAACGACCACAACAATTTAAATTATCCTATTCGTTGAATATATTTTAACTTAATGGAATTATCATTTCTCCGAATCTTCAACAACATTGAGGGATATGTTAGCTTAATTTGACACACACATTCACTAAGATATAAACATAATATAATTACATACCTTATTAGCATGAACACGTTGAAATGGAACACCAATGATACAAAATTACCTAGTTGTCAGCCAAAATAAACTACCATGACAACGATAGTTATTCAAACCAAGCTGCCACAATAGTTGTCCCCTAGCCATAAATGACCAAACAGTTTATCCCCTAGCCAACAAAGCTTTAAATGATAGTTCGACCCCATCAGATCTTTTTATATCTACTCTTTTTTTTTAACCGTGAAAAAAACTCTATTAATTTAATTAATTTTCCACAAGAATAAAGTTTGTAAATATCCTTATGTTTGTTGGAAATCTTATGGAAAATATCTTCTTCATGAACACTTGTACGAAATTTACCAAGGCTTAATACTTCACTAGACACATTTGTACGAAATTTTGCAAGCTTGAGGCGTGTCAAGAGACATCGTCCTTAAGGATATTTCACCTGGTATAAGTGTATCCCTAGGATTCAACAAGCTCTTCTTGTATAATACTGGGAGTTAGAAACTAACAAAGATTAAATAAAATAAACCAAGAAAAAGATTATAAAAGAAAGGGATAATATTTTGTTGATTGCTCCCTATGTTTCCACCTTCTCTCAACAAGAACACATGAGCAATAAATATACCACCACTAATTGTAATCCATCAACGGTTAAAAAAGTTAAAGAGCCATAAGGACTGTTTAATGGAATATTAAAGACACATCTATCAATCAATTCTTTTCAAGAAATAGATGTTGTCAGCCGTTATAATTTGACCAACTCTAATATTGATTTATGAGATAATTAACAGGATATTAACATCATTTAATAGAATGAATATGGATAATAATATGAATATTTCTTTTTTTGAGATACAAGAATCATTTTTCCAACAACAGTAGTCCTTTCAGGGGTTTCTTAAGGACCGATCCACTCTATGAACTAATTCAGGAAACCTTCCACTATGATTCAAACAAAGGGAAAAACAAAACTCTCTTTAAATGCTAATTTTTTTGACTTTGTCTTTGTGCGCTCTATATTTTTTCGGTCTCGCTTCATATGTCCTCATTTCTAATCAATGAAATTCTTCCTAAAATAGAGTTAACCTACTTGTGTTCCGTGACAAAATAGCATAGCGGCATCAGGTTCATTTGAACCTAGTACTTTCAGCGCAAAAAATAAATTCGTGTAAAAATGTACTAATAATGCAAAAAATAATAGGTATGAATGAATAACTTTAGAAATATAATGGGTTAAATGCTAAGGGTTTTAGAATTCAACCCATAGAATTGAAATCTTGAAACTATCGTTGCTCGTACTCTTGGCATGGAAGTCAACTAATAAACTGTGGCTAGAACGATCACTAAATTGAAATATCAAATTTCAGTACCCAGCCAAATGGACCAGCTGAAGCATCTAATCAGGTCTATATCACATTTAATTCAAAATTCTACACCAAACCAAGGAATTGAAGGGAAAAAAATATGAAAATAATACGTCCTAGCTATAGATATTCGTATATTTTTTAAGTATAATTGTTAAAGCTTCAAACATTGGCATTTTTGTTGACTGATTCATTTATCTGTTGAGAAAAAAACACTAAAAATGGAAAACATCTTGAGTGATTTCGTAGTATTTTATGTTTCTTTTTTGTAAGGACCTAGTAAAATTACCCGCACCTTGAGTAGAATTTAACATCACAAAATTTATAAAATAATTACTTAAACCTTTCAGTCATTAAAACTAAAACAATATATTATCTTACGTAGTAATGAACATTAATAATGTAAAGGAAAAATAATTATAACATCTTATCATTTATTCCTCAATCAATCATATTTGATTTGATTTTATAATTTATCTTTTTGCTTCCAGAAGTGTTAATATTTGATATTTTTAGGGAATCAAATGAACATCAACCTCAGATATTAAATTTTCTAATAAATAAATAATTATTGGTTAAGGGATAAATAAATTATAAAAGGCTAAAAAAAGTGAACAAATATTCTAATTTTAACGTGTAGAAAGTTCAACCGTATCTTTTGCTTTACATATATCATTTTAAAGTTTCCCATTTAAATGCTTCAAAAGAAATTATTAAAATGAAAAATTAAAGGGAGAATGTATCATATTGGACAACAATTAAACTTATTATATATACTTGAAAGGAAAATATATTACACAAAACTATTCAGTTTGTTTGGGTGCTTTTTGAAAATAAGCATACCAAAGTGATGAAGTTCAATTTGAAACTACACTTCTATTCCAATCGGTGTATCGAGAAACACATCTATCACTTCAAGAAAAGTATTTACAACTTGCAGTAAACTTGAGAATCAATATGTACTTCATATTGAATATAAGCAATTAATTTATTGTGTACCTATCTATGTCTTTGGATTAAAAGAGGCTCCAGTGTAGTCATATTCCTCTATAGTTCATTCGGCACAACATCCTTGATGTCATATAAAAAGTTTATTTATTCTTTTCTTCTTTTCATCTTTCACTTCGCTTATCAAGGAACTCTAAGGTTTTTAATGTCTTTATGTCCTTATAAAGGCTTACAAAATTTGAATTTTGTCTTCAAGAGATGGTAGTATAGATCTTTAAGGGATATTTTATTGCACCTTCGACAATTCCAGTAGAGAAAACTTATGTGAATACTCAATTTACGTGTGTTATTTAATATGTACTAACAAAAACTCATAACAATAACTTTGCAGAAACATAAACAACAAATTTTAAAGCGTGTACTAAAAAATAACAACTAATAACATAAGAAAAAAATTAATGACTGTAAAAACACATACAAGAATCTGTAACAATAGAATGAAACAAAAAGAAAATATCAAACCACTAAATGCACAGTATCCCCTTAAGGAAAGAACGATTCTATTTATCAGTGTATTGATATAAAACAATGGTGTCAGTGAGCCACTCAACATGAGCAAAGTACATGAATATTTAATTGTGCAGAAGAAGAAGAACAAGAAGAAAAAGTTTAGAATTTTTGTTGTATTAAAATGAGAGGAAATTCCTCTATTTATAGACAACAAAGGGTTGTGTGAACAAATGCTTACTATGCATTATTTGAAAGGTCAAACCTCTATGGAAAAGTTACAACCATTCGGAAAGGTCACACCCTTCCATAAAATTCATAACTTTTCATAAAACTCGCAACTCTTCCTAAAAGTCACAACTTTTCATAAAAGTCATAACTTTTCATGAATGTAGCAACTCTTCATATTTCATTTACACCTTTTAAAATCCAACAACATGTACTTCGAATATTAATTCAAAGATCTAATAAATGGCATTGACCTTGAATCTATATTGTACCACCCTTAGATAAAAATGATTAACTCATATTGATGTGAGGCCAAAAATACATATTTTTAATCATTATTTGCCTCACATTTATTATTTATCTTTGTCTTTTTTTAGCATGAATTTTAGGAATTGTGCTAAATAGTGTATTTTATTAGTAGGATTAAATTGGTGTAAAGTTGAAGAAGTTTGGAGCTAAAACGAATTAAAGATAAAAAATTGAAAAAGGAAATCAAACAGACAGCTTAATGGAATAAATTTAATATAATAATGTATATGGAAAATTGCAGCATTCAGCGAAATTGAAAGAATCAAGCTGCCACGTGGCAGACTTTGAGTGCATCAGTGCGTCTAGCACCAAACGGACAGAGTTTCACGCGTACAACATTTCCGATCTGTTTGGGTTTTGATTTGCCAATTTATTTTGGACTCAGTTATTTTATTTAGGGTTTTCTACATCTATAAATAATCCATAGAAATAATTATTTTGGGGGAGGCAGAGGGGAAGATCAATTAAGAGGGCATCAAAGTATAAAATTGTCAATACTTTTTAGGATTCTTTTCTTCTTCTTATTTTCTTATAGATTAGTGGCTAAAGTCCTTGTTCTGGGGCTGTAGCTACAAATCGAATGTTGATTATTTAAGGTTTATGAATTAATTCTTGGTTGTCATTATAAGTTACTTCTACATTCTCGTTTTAGTATTTTATGCTTGCGCACCATAAGATAAATCTATTGTCTAATCTTAAAATCGAGAGAGGACGGATTAGATAGACCAGAGAATATAGAGAGCTCGATCGACCCATTTAATTGAGGTGATTTGTGTTCAGGAGTGACGCCCGGACGAACAACTTTCTTGGTTACGAAATAGGATGAAATATAAATGCTCGCCAGTTAGTCTGTTTATCCCCGCTCAACGATGTAGTTAGATAGCTAACTGGAGTAGGCAACTAGAGGTGTGTAACCCGACTCATACAATTAACCCTGTAAATCAGTAACTTGACAACTAAACTTAGTTCTAAGCCTATAATATGATACATGAGATTCAATACATGCTGCAGCCCTGGGATTTTCCAACTACTGTAAGTAATCTTATTATTTTATTCCTGCATTCTTTTCTTTTGACACTCTTAAATAATTAATTAGACCAATATAATTTAGTAAAAATAGTTAATTGACAAGTCCTTTGGGTTCGATAATCTAGTTCTTTTAAGAGCCACTATATTACTTGTGCAATCACGTACACTTGCGTGTGCAATTGGAAGCAACACACTTTTGGGGTAAATTAGGATTATCAAGAAATAGTAGACTACTGTATGAAACAATACAAGTTTACATAGGATTATAGTAGAAGCATTCATAATTCCAAAATTAAAAAGAAAATTTAGGTATAACTGTTATATATACATCTGAGCCAGCTAACTCACATAGTTTGGCCCAATATTTCATTCTGGTACAAGTTTGTTAAACTTAAGTTCGGCCTGGTATTCCTCTCTGCCAATCAGCTGCTTAAGTAAGTTAAAAGGTGGGCTGATATTTATATATATGGAAGATTTAGTGGAGGCTTAATTTGTAAGATGGTGGTGACAATTGTGAAGGTTTTAGAGAGAACGGGAAGACTAATTTTGGAAATATATAAATTAAAAGGAAATCCTCATTTGTGGTTGCGCCAGGTAGGCAAGCCGAATGTTCCAACAACGCGTACTTCAAATATAAATTCAAAGCTCTAAGATATGACATCACCTTCAATCTATATTGTACCATCCCTAGACAAAAAATGGTTAACTCAAATCACCAAAGGTTAACTAAGATTATCGAGAAACCATAGACTAATGCATGCAACAAAGCAAGTATACATAGATAAAGGAGAACCAATGAAAATTCCAAAATTAAAAAGAAAATTCTCAAGGTATAACTATTATATATACATCTAAGCCAGCTAACTCACACAGTTTGGCCCAATATTTCGTTCTGATACCAGTTGGTTAAACTTAACTTTGGCCTAGTATTCCTATTTGGCGATCAGTTTCTTAAGTATGTTCAAAGGGGGGGGGGGGTTATATGTATACATATGGAAGATTTGGTGGAGACTTAATTTGTAAGACAGTGATGACGGTTGTGAAGGTTTTTGAGAGGAGGGGATATATATATATATATATATATATATATATATATGTGTGTGTGTGTGTGTGATATGATATGACTTTGTGACCAAAATTTCTTTTCTTGATTCAATTTTCCAAATTTGTCATAAACTAGTTTAGAAGAGTAGTAAAGTTTTGCAAGTCATGCACTCCCCAAAAAAATGATAATGTTCTACAATTTTAAAGCCCACATAGACCAAAATCAAGGAAGCATAAAAGTGAAAACAACAGGAAACTGAAAGAATGTTAGAAAGAAGCAATACCTAAATCTTTATCTGCTATTAAAAGCAAAACGAGAAGAAAAAATAGTTACACCATTCAAAAAAGTTTAGGTCTCCTTCCAATTCCTTTTTTACTTACACCTGAAAAAAGGGATTCTCATTTTGGTTGGATATATACAAAGATAGGTCAGGTGGTGGAGAATAATGTGATAGAATCGACAAGACTACATCACATTTTCTTAATACTTCTTTTGGATGATTAGGCGAAAAATAATTAGAAGTTAAGTCATTTATGTAGTGTAAAAGCGTATTTTCATACCACGAGAAAAAATATTCAGAACGAAAAGAACTTTTATAAATAAAAATGTAATGAATGTCCATGTCATTTATGCTATTTTTTTTAGCTTTTTCATCATTTAGAGCTTTCCTATAGAGACTCCATGTCATTTATGACTTTCTAAGATTGATGGTTCAGTCTTCAGGTCGTTTATTTGGGTTTTGTGCTAGTTTCTATGTTTTGGAGCCTTTGAAACTCTAAAATTTAACTTTGGTCAAGAATTTAGTAAGATGGCCTCAGAATGAAATTTTGGCAGTTGCATCAGCTCCAGAAGGGAAATCTTAGGCTAGGGGAATGATTGGTTCAGGCACCGAGGCTTCTGGTATGATTTTGTGTTTTTTTAGACATTTAAAATTTGAGGCTTAAGGCAAGGTTTGGCTTTGGTCAAAATTCTTGCTAAGCATGCTTGAATGTGTTCCCGATCAGCCATTAGGGCTAGGACCAGCCTAGCCATCCCCCGGACAAATAATGGAACCAGATCGTCATGCAGATATTCCTAAACTTTTGAATGTGCTCGGGGGAAAGCAACAGGCGCCAGAACCTACACTTGCACCTGCTCCAGCACCAGCACCGGCACCTACGCTAGCACCAGTTCAGTTGGATCAGCCTACAGTAGAGGACCTAGGGCCAGGTACCACATGGGGATACCCTTCACATGATTACGATCGGAGCCATGTCGCTAGAGGATTAGAAGATGCTCGGAGTGTACTAGAGGCTTTTACCTCTGAATTTTTCTAGGGCTTTAGGCGAAGATGCCCACGAGTTTCTAACAACTTTTTGGGAGCGGTTGTACACTTTGGGTCTTGTGGAGTTTAGAGGGGCCGACTTCATCACTGCATATCAATCGGATGGGCCAGCCAGGTAGTGGTAGCATACATTTATCGAGAAATGACCAGTTGGTTCCCATCCAATCACCTGGATCGAGTTTTTGAGGCCTTCTTGGCCTAATTTATCCCTCGTGGCGTTCGAGATTGCCTCCGGGATCAGTTCTCAAGGTTGGAGTTGCGCTCCATGATTGTGTCAGAGTTTGAGATGAGGTTTCATAAGCTCTCCCATCATGCCACCATGATCATACCTATTGAGGAGGTTCGATGTTTTTTTGGTGGGTTGAGGCTTCAACATCGTATTGAAACTCAGTTCATGGTCTCTGTATGCCATTCTTTTCTGGATGTTTTTTATCGCGCCCACACTATTGATGAGCCCTATCGTGAGGCCCAGGCCGAAGAGGGAAGCAAATAAGAGAGCTAAATATGAGGGTAGCTACAGAGGGTCCCGTTCTTGGCAGAGGAGCTCCTATGACAGGCCAGGTAGCAGTATCAATAGGGCCAGTACACCCGGTCAGTGCAGGCCTCATTGAAGGCTTCAGAGGGAGACCGATATAGTCGGAGTGACATTGGCTCCATTCAGAGCCATGTGTCCCAGTTTTATGCTTTTAGCCGTGGTCGTCGTTCTTCTAGGGGCAGATCATCATCTATTTGCTTTGATTGTGGTGAGTTGGGTCACTGATCTAGTGATTGTCCTATGCATATGAGGATTTCTTCTGCTCCAGAGACAGCTCTACTAGCTCCAACAGTAGCACCTCTAGCTAGGGGCCGAGGTTAGGATGTTGTAACACCCAAAAAATTGATAGGTGAAACTAGAGCCTAATGTATGAATCTTAAAAGTGTATGCATAAATTGGAGTTATGAAATAGTCCTAAATTTTGACTAAGTAAAAGTTTAAGGGAGGGTTCAAGGAAGGCGAAAAGCTTCACTACCCTTAGAAGCACTCTTGAACTTTGCATTAGCCTTGTGGGCAAAAGGCATTGTTCAAGGGAGCCTTCAAAGAAGGTGAAAGCCTTCGCCACCCTTAGAAGCCTCCTTGAACCAATGCCTTAGCCATATAGGCAAGGAGGAAAGTTCACATGAGGCTTCAAGGCCGTGAAAGGCCTCCACTGCCCGTAAAAGTCCCTCGTGGAATTTGCCTTAGCCAATTTTGGCTTGAGGTCAGTCCACGTAAGGGTCCAAGGACCGTGGAGGACTCCACTTCACGTGGAACACCTCATGTGGGGGCAACCTTAGTGCGCCTAGGAGTGCACGTGTGCAAGTGAGGGTCCACTGCCTGTCTACACCCTTGTAGACATGCCTTAGCTTTAAAAAGCTTAAGGCACAAGTCCAAGGAAGGATCCACGGCTGGCAGACCACTCCAAGGACCTTAAAAGCTCCCTTGGTACTTGCCTTAGTTTTTTTAGGGCTGTCCACGTGGGGGGCACTAAGGGTAGTTTCGTAATTTTCATTTTTAGCCCAAATTAAATGGGTATGTATTACCTATAATTAAAAATATATAAGGTACTTGAAGTTATTAAACACCCTCATGGACATGCCTTAGCTTTAAAAAGCTAAAGGCACAAGTCCAAGGGAGGGTTCAAGGCTAGTGGACCACTTCAAGGAACTTAAAAGCTCCCTTGGACTTTGCCTTAGTATTATTTGGCAAGTCCATGTGGGCAAGGGGCGTTTTCGTAAATATTATTTTAAAGTTAAATTAAGAAGTGGCTATATTTTATATTATTTCTAAATAACTATATAAGGTATTTTATATTAAAATACTCCCATAATAAATCACTTTCACAAACACCCACTTCAAAATAAAAAGTTCATCTTCCTCTCCTCTCCAATATTTCTCTCTCTAGAGTTCCTCCATTGAAGAAGCTCAAGAACTTGAAGAATAGGGCTCAAGAATCCATCTTCTCAACTCCAATTCGTGGGTAAAGCTTTAATCAAGGTATGGGAGTCTTGATTTATGGAAAGTTTCCTTCCATATAAAGCCCTTCAACTCTTAATTTCGAAATTGGTAAATTGTTCAAAAACTAAGGTTTTCAATCTAGTCATGGGTTCTTCCTAAAAACGATTTCATTATGTTGATTTTCTTATATTATGGATGTTTTTATGTTTAATGGTGATTTTTATAGTATAACTCCCCATGAACCCATAAATTACCCCATGACCCCAATTTCATGAATTGTGATGGGTGTATTTATGCAAGATGAATACTATGAATTGTATCTATGATGTTTAAATTATTGAATCTTGTTGTATTCATGCCTAGTGTAGTATTTCTAGGTGTAATTGAGGAACATGATTCTTGACCCTTGAAGGGGTAAGTTGCTAGGGTTTGTACATGTTGATGAAAGTTGTGTATGAACTTATAATTCACATAGAAAGTGAAGATCCTATGACTATTGTGCAAATTGAGGTATTGTTGAAAGACCATTCTTCCCTTACCCTTACACTTGACACTTGATTATGTATGGATTGTCTAGGATGATGATAATGTTGTTGTGTTGATTTAAAGGCTATTCTCATGAAACACTATGAACAATAATGTGAAAGGCTTACTCACATGTTAATGTTGATTCTAAGGTTGAAAGTACATTCTCACTTTATTGAATCTATGAGCTATTTTATGAGTTGTATTGAATGAAGGGCAAAGTATTCCTTCACACATGTAAATGCAATTCAAGACTAATTATGTATAATTGGGAAATAATGCTTAGCACCGAGAGGATATGGTCAATGAGGTAGAGGCCCTCCCATCAATACAATAGGCCGGGTCATCTAGATTATTCTCATGAGATGGAAGCTCCCGCGCTAATACAATAGGTCGGGTTTCTAGAAGCAATCTCCCTATCCCATAACTATGTGCCAAGATAGGTATTTAGCTAGTGGATCCACCTAAAAGCTAATACATTTAGTTCTACCTTAGGCAAGTAGGACACCTTCTTTCGGTGTAGGGTTACATGACACCGAATTCCATGTCGTTCACATGGTCTATGTCGGTTATGGCTATTCTTCCCTATATGATAAGATAATGAATAAGACAAGAACTATACTATGACTTCTTGAACTATACTATGACTTCTTGATGAGTTTTACTTAGTAGGACTGGGGGTATGGGACTTCACTTTTACATTGCACAAGTAGACTTAGTAGGATCTTATGGGATGGTTTCTTTATATTATGATGAGACATGAATATATGCATGTTTGTTGAATGGATAGTTGCTATGAATGACTTTTCTTATGTTCAAGTAATGTACATGACTATTTCCTTATTTATGACTATTGATTATGATGAGGTCTAAAGATGATATGTATGACTAAGGTAGCTTCAAAGGATAACTTAGTATGGTTGGTATTATGGGATGGCAACCATACATTGCACAAGTTTTCTTTAGGGGTTGCTAAGGTAATGGCTTTATTATGGTATGAGCATAAATGTGATTATGGCTTGTGTGATACATTGAAAGTGCATGTTGATTTCTAAACTTGGCAAATGCATACTTTTCAACTAAAATGTTATTTTTATCATATTTCAAGGATTTTGTGCATGCTTCCATACTTAGTACTTTATGTGCTAACCCATTTCTTCTACATTTACTATGAGTGTAGGTTCAGATTATTGAGACATACTTCTTCTTTCCAGAGAAGCTTGGGTTGATTATTCCCTAGGCTTGGTGAGTCCTCAAGTTTGAGGACAAGATGTTATTGTTTCTAGTTTCTATTGTACTTTCTATATTCAAGACTATTGATGTAAAGGGCTATGTCCCTAAGATTGTATTCCTATGTTTTAGATGGTGATTGAGACAGGTCTAGATTCTTATTTTTGTTTATGAAAAAGAAGTTAGACTTCGACTGTAAAAGTTTTAAATTTTTCCGCATCATTCTTATGGATTTATGTGTATGATTATGCTACGGGCTTGTATGCGACCCCTTCGGGGTCAAGTACGCCGTGTTATGTCTAGGGGGTACCCCTGGGTCGTGACAGTTATAGGACTGATGGCCATGGTAGAGGAGGACATGGGCATTTTTATGCAGCTCCAGCGAGGGGAGAGGCTGAGGCATTTGACCATGTGTTCACAGGTACGACTCTATTATGCCATTAGCCCACTTAAGCTTTATTTAATCATGGTTCTACTTATTCTTATGTGTATATGTATTATATTTCTCATTTGCATATGACTTCTAAGCCTACGACAGTGTCGTTGCGTATGTCGACCCCTATGGTTTAGTCTTTAGTAATGGATCAAGTGTTACGGTCTTATACAGTTACTATCATGGGGCGTGACACCCAGCTGACCTTATTGTGCTAGATATACTTGAATTTGATGTGATTATTTGCATGGGTTGCTATCCCCCTATCGTACAATTTAGGATTGTTTCTCTCTATTAGTAGCAGGATGAGTCGGGGATTTTAACTCATTAAGGGTTTAATATTCAGTGATTTAATGTCCTTAGTTCCAATTTTATGCTCATAACTGATGTTTAAAAGTTAATATGCAGCAATGAAGGCAAAAGAGTAAGGCAAGAACATTACAAGGCAAATAAGAGCGAAAAAAACTAAAAAAGTTGAAGGAAAGCAAAGTTGGTACTCGCCAAAGCCACTCGGCGAGTCGTCGAGTGGACATTCTGCTCGCCTAAAGATCCCGCATGCTAGCCAATGGGAAAAACCAATTTGGCGATCAAATAAGTAATTCGGTGACTCGCCAAAGAGCTTGGCAATGCCGATTTCGCTCGCCTAATGTTACTGAACAAGGTGATAACAAGCCATGCCAAGAAGGTGAAAAGAGGAGCACTCGGTGCATCGGTGATATGCTGACTGGTTCGGTGAACTTTACTCACTTCGTCGAAAGTTATAGAACAATTTGCTGAAAAAGATACGTCAAAAAGGCGAAGAGGAGCACTCAACGTGTCGCCGACTAGTTCGGCGAGCCTGACTTACTTCGTCGAGTGGACTTCGTGCTGAAATTCTGGGAACGTATAAATGCAATTTTCAAAAGAAGAGAGGGAGTTCCCACATTTTTCACTTTGGGGCTTTTGATTTTTTACATTCTAGAACATTGTTTTTACATTTTTGAGTAGAGATTTAAGGATTGTGAGACTTTTAGCCTAAATTCTTGCATTTAGAGACTTGCGGATCATTGTCAAACCTGATGGAAAACTTCGTTGGTGACAATTTCTTATTCTTTACTATGTTTGGCTTAAACCGTGATTCTTGGTGGTGTGATTATGTAGTTGAATGCATTAATTAGCTAATGGGTGTTGTTAGTTACTGATTTTATTGTTGTTTTGAAGTGGGTTCAATTAATAGTTTGTGTTTTAATTGAGGAATTGTATTTGCAAATGCAATTCTAGTTTAGAACTCAATACTTGCTTGAGAAAGAGGTGTTAGAGTAGAATTATTAGTTGATGACTATATCGATTGTATCGTTATGGATCTAGCACGAGAAAGTGGATTTTAATGAAATCTTACAAATCTAGCTTGAAAAAGTGGACTAATTAAGGTAAAAGGTTGTTAAATTGTGTTGTGCATGTTGAGGTTCGACAGAACTCACTTGATTCGCAATAGTTTATTGAGAAATGGCTATTGCACTCAAAACCTATCCTACCCACCGAGATTCAAAATCTTTGAGTAACTAGTAATCACCTATTACGCGAAATTAGCATTCGATTTATCACACTCCCATGAAACCTTTTCTATTTGTTTACTTCTAGTTTTATTAGTCATAAATTAGTT
>JAJOOR010009025.1:0-38687 GCA_036250505.1 Solanum acaule
ATCATTTATTTTATTAAATGTTTTAAAGACTAAAGTTGTCTTTTTATGGCGAGTTGTATATATTTTATTATACAGAGTTTTCTTTGGACTTAAAGTTTATATTTAAGTTTTATGAACTTTTATTTCAATTTTTAAGCTTTGTATGCTTGAATCAGTTTTCCGCTTGTAGTCAGCCAGGATGAGGGTTCGCTTGGGGACCAGCAATGGTCTTCGAGTGCCGGCCACGTCCAGGGTGTAGGCTCGGGTCGTGACAACTCATAAGAACGAATTTTGAAGAATAATGGCATTTTTGCGGTTTATTTCTGACTTAATTCACGACTGGCCCGCTATGGCGGCCCTATCCTGCCACAGCGGCCCCGCCCTGGTGGGAAAAATCCCGCATTGGCGGCTTGCACCGAAATAGTGAGCTATTTTAAGAGTTTCAAACCCCCATTTCACAACACACCTTCATCCCATGATACTCAGAAACTAACCTCCCATGCTAAGATCAGTTTCGGGAGTTCTACTCGCCCGAATTCGATTATTTAAAGTCTTATGGGATCCTTAATGTCTTAACTATCCACTCATGTAATCAAATTCATATTTAGATTTCTCATACGCTACTAGAAGTTCCTAGAACTTACTGACTCTGATTTCATCCAAATTTGGATAGGCTAGAAATTTTCAAGTTACTACGAAAAAGCTTTCCGGCCTAAAAATTTTCCCCAATGGCTTTTAAATAACAACTGGAACATGTCGTTACAGTAGATACCAATTTACCCGTCACTCATCCCCAAGTAACAAACTTAGGAAAAATAGGCTAATGTAAGGGTGGAGTAGTACCTGAATCGACGAACAACTAGGGATACTTGTCTCGCATGTCCTTCTCAGTTTCCCAAGTAGCTTCCTCAACTGGACGATGCTTCCATTGAATTTTCACGGACTTAATCTCTTTGGTCCACAGCTTCCAGACATCACGATGAATAATTGCAATCGGTTCCTCCTCATACTGAAGGTCTTTGTCTAGAAACATTGTGTCCCATTTTATAATGTAATCCCCGTCACCATGGTATCTCTTTAACATAAACACATGAAATATTGGATGCACTCTCGATAGGTTAGGAGGTAAAGCCAATATATACGCTACCGGTCCTACACATTCAAGAATTTCAAATGGTCCAATGTATCGAGGACTAAGCTTGCCATTCTTGCCAAATCTCAGCACCCCTTTCATAGGTGATACCTTAAGGAGAACTTTCTCACCAGTGTGAAATGTCATATCTTTTACCTTATGGTCTGCATACTTTTATTGTCTACTCTAGGCTTCTAGAAGCATAGCTTGAATGCTCCCCACTTTATCTTGAGGATCCTTCACTAAATCAACCCCCTAAAGGTGTTACATCTCCAGCTTCAAACCATCCTATGGGTGATCTACATCCCCTCCCATACAATGCTTCAAACGGTGTCATATCAATGTTAGAGTGGTAACTATTGTTATAGGAGAACTCACACAATGGTAGGAACTTATCCCAATGCCCTCCAAAGTCAATCGGACATGCCCTCAATATGTCCTCTAAAACATGGATGGTCCTCTCTGACTGTCCATCCGTCTATGGATGGAAAGTTGTACTAAAATAAGTTGTGTTCCCAATTCGTCATGTAATTTCCTCCAAACAATGGATGTGAACTGCATACCACGGTCTGAAATGATAAAAAGGGGCACCTCGTGTAACCTTACTATCTCTTTCACATACATCTAAGCCAATTGTTGTGCATTATAATCTATTCTGACTGTAATAAAATGGGTCGACTTAATCAATCTGTCAACCACTACCCAAATAGAATCAAACTTTCCCAAAGTCTTGGGAAGACCAACCACGAAGTCTATAACTATCATTTCCCACTTCCATTCCAGAATTGGCATTCTCTGAAGCAAACCTGCAGGTCTTTGGTGTTCATATTTTACTTGTTGGCAATTTTGACACTTAGCCACAAATTCCGCTATATCTTTCTTCATGCCCGACCACCAATATAGTCGCTTCAAGTCTTATACATCTTGGTCATACCCGGATGAATGGAATATTGTGAACCATGTAATTTTGCCAGTAACTTTTAAATCAAGTCGCCCACTCTAGGAACACAAATCTTTCATTTAAAATTGAGCACACCACCTACATCAAGTGTGGTCTTTTGTGCCTTGCTAGATGTTGTCTGCTTTCTAAGCTCATTCAAACTGTCATCCTAAAACTATTTGACCTTGATCTCCTCAATGAACGTGGCCCTTACTTCAATGCTAGCTAACACCCCACATTTCTCTAAGATGCCCAACTGCATGAACTTAGACTCCAAGGTCTGAATTTCCTTAGCCAAAGGTTGCCTGGATATACTCAAGCAAGCTAGACTACCCATACTTACCGCCTTCCGACTTAGCACGTTTGCCACCACATTAGCCTTCCCCGGATGATACTGGATGTTCACATCATAATCCTTGAGTAACTTCATCCACCTTCGCTGTCTCAAAATCATATCCTTTTGTGTAAACACATGCTGCAAGCTACGATGATCAGTAAACACCTCACACTTAACACCATAGAGGTAATGCCGCCAGATCTTAAGAGCAAACACTACCGCTGCCAATTCTAAATCATGTGTTGGGTAATTCCTCTCATGGACATTCAACTGCCGCGATGCATAAGTTATAACATTCTTTTCCTGCATTAACACAGAACCCAAACCCGAATGTGAAGCATCACAATAAATAATAAAATCTTTACCTTCCATCGATAGTGCTAGAATAAACGATGTGGTCAATAGAGTCTTAAGCTTTTGAAAGCTCTCATCACACTTCTCAGTCCATTCAAGGGTACCTCTTTCTTGGTTAATCTAGTCAGATGTGTGTCAATGTAAGCACAATTCTTTACAAATCGACGATAATAGCTAGCGAGCCCCAAAAAACTCCTAACTTCAGTCACAGAGCTTGGCCGAACCCAATTCTTAACCGCTTCAATCTTTTTGGGGATCTACCATTACCCCTTCTTTTGAAACTACATGCCCCAAAAAGGCAACCGATGTCAACAAAAATTCACACTTCGAAAATTTTGCATACAACTTTTGTTTCCTAAGAACACCCAGAACAATACGAAGATGGTCAGCATGCTCTTCCTCACTTTTCGAGTAAACCAAGATGTCATCAATAAATACTATAACAAACAAATCAAGAAAGGGTTTTAACAGCCCATTCATCAAGCTCATGAAAGCTGCATGTGCATTTGTCAACCCAAACGACATAACTAGAAACTCGTAGTGTCCATAGCGGGTCCTAAAGGCCATCTTGGGTACATCCTCTGGCCTAATCTTCAACTGATGGTAACCATACCTTAGATCAATCTTAGAGAAAACCGATGCAGCTTGCAACAAGTCAAAAAGATCATCTATTCAAGGAAATGGGTACTTGTTTCGAATAGTGACCCTATTCAATTACCGGTAATCTATGCATATCCTCATACTACCATATTTTTACTTAACAAACAAGACAGGAGCACCCCACGGTGAAGCACTAGGACGGATAAAACCTTTATCAAGAAGTTCTTGGATTTGAGCCTTAAGCTCTCTCAATTCTACCAGGGCCATGCGATATGGCGGGATAGAAATGGGGTGGGTACTAGGTTCCAAATCAATACAGAAATCTATATCTCTATCCGGAGGCATACCAGGAAAATCAGTAGGAAACACTTCTCTAAATTCTGACACCACAGGAATAGACTCAATAGAGGGAGACTCAACCTCAACATCCCGAATATAAGCCAAATATGCCAAAAAAAACCCTGCCCTACCAGTTTCCTAGCCCGAATGGAGGATATGATCTTAGCTAGTTTAGGCTTGTACACCCCTTCCCACTCTAACTTTTCACTTTCTGGAATTTCTAGAGTCACAAACTTAGTATTACAATTAAGCACAACATAATAGGGGGACAACCAAGTCATACCTAAGATTATATCAAAGTCAGTCATATCCAATATCACCAAATCAACCCTAGTCTGAAAACCCATAAATAAAATAGGAAAAGCATGATAGACATGAGTGACTATGACAGATTCTCCAACTGGGGTAGAAACATGGATAGGGGCATCAAGTACATCACAAATCATATCAAATCAAGGAAAACTGAATGGACACATAAGAATAAGTAGAACTCGGATCAAATAACACATTAGCCATCTAGTCACAGACAAGAATAGTACCTCTGATCACTAGATCAGACGCTTCCGCCTCGGTCTTGCCCGGAAAGGCATAACACTGAGCCATGTCATCATGAAGGGTGACTTCCCTTCCTGGTTGCGCTGTACCTCTGCCTGCGTTATCATTACCTCAATCTGCACAGCCTTGCTGATTTCCTCCTCGCCCACCTTGTGGAGCCCCTCGACCATTATTACTGTTTCTCACGGGTACAACTGATCTAGTCTGCTGCTGCGAGGAATCTAACATGCGTGGATGGGGACAATCTCTCCTCATGTAACCAGGTTCCCCACAATTATAACAAGTGCGATCGAAAGACGGCATGCTGCCCGTCAAAGGTGCAGCTCCCTGGCTATCCTGAATCAAATTCTGAAGTGGAGTTCCCGAGTAATTACCTGTAAAAGAGGGCATAGCGGATTGAATTAGCTGGGCTGCAAGTGTTGGCCTCCCTGAACCTCTAGAGTAAGAACCCTGAAAGTTACCTGTATTCTTAGCTTTCTTAGCCAATGCCTTAGCCTGACCGTCTTGCCTCACCACCTCCACTTTCTTGACAAAATTTGTTACCTCATTAAAACTTTTCCCCGCAGAATTCATGTGGACAGATAATACCTACAACTCAGGAATTAGTCCCTTAACAAATAGGCGGATCCTTTCTTCCTCAGTAGTCACCAATTGCGTAGCATATCTAGACAAAGCATGCAACTTAGCCTCATAAGCAGCCATAGTCATACCACCTTGCTCCACAACCATGAACTCATCCTTTTTACGATCTCTCAAAGTCTAGGGCACATACTTCTCTAAGAACAAAGTATGAAACTTGGTCCAAGTGAGTGGGGTAAAGCTGAAGATCTGCACTCAACATAAGATCTCCACCACTGCTTAGCCTCACCTTGAAGTTGAAAGGTCACAAACTCTACTCCATGCTGATGGAAAATTCCCAACTTATGAAGCCTTTCATAACAATCTAAAATGAACTCATATGCGTCCTCACTCTCGGAACCATGGAGCATAGGCAGTTTCAACTTCAAGAACTTAGTCAACATCTTGTATTCATTACCAATCATAACCGAACCCAACAAAGGATGGAATAAAGCATCATTACCTACAGTTTCACCCACATTGGGGACAGTGATAGAAATAGGGGCGTTGGCAGGAGCTTGAGTTGTTTGAACTGAGGGAAGCACTCCAGGACCAACCAATCCTTTTAGGAACGACATAATCTGTTGAGCTAGCACTGGGTCTAATGGAGGTATACCTATAGTCTCAATCTGCACTTCTTCCTCTTGTCCAAGATTCTCCTTATCCTTAACCTCAACATTCTCCTCTATCTCTTCATGATGTGTATGCGGATTCTCATTTCTGGGAGCATTCTCAATCGGAGCTCCATCCCTAGTAGGTGCTACCCTTTCTCGGCCTCTACCCCTTGCTCTTCCTCTACCCCTGCCTCGACTGCGACCACTTGCTGCGATTCCTTAGCTGGCGCATTGACGGGAGCTACGGGGTTGACACCGTTGAACCTAGTGTTAACCATCTGCGGACAGAAGTACTAGTCTAAGTTCGAATAGAATGGACTAAACATAACGAGAACTCATGGCAGCCTGGAAGAACGGGCTCACCCATGAATTCGATTGATCACTGGTCTTCTAAACGAGGTTTGTCATTAGCCACCTGAAGATGCCCTGTACTAAACAAAGAAAGGGCAAGTGCAGTATAAGTACACAACCACAGTGTACTGGTAGGATCACGTGGCTATCCCAATAAGAGAAACATATGTAAATAATCACAACATAACAAAATAGGCATATACCGAACATATACAATATCAGTCATCTTATCAGGATCAACAAACAATTCCAGATTCTCAAATACATCTACATGACAAGTCAATAGTCTTCTCATGAAACCCATACCAAACTGTTAGTGTACCGGTACGTGGTACCCGATCCAAGTTAGTGTGACGGACATGACACCCAATCCCATATATGCGCCGGAATGTGGCACCCAGTCCAAGTTAGTGTGTTGTAATGTAACACCCAATCCATTAAACAAGTCACAATCACAAACACAATGTACATTCTCATAATCATACAATTAAGTGTTGATTCTTGGCATATAATCATACATTCATGCTCATTTACGATTAGTGTGATCAATATTGCAGCATTCACATACATACATGCATTATAATTAAGTAATTACAAACATACATCACACCAACATGAAATCACAACCATCACCTACCTCGAACAAAGATAGAACCCTCCTAAGAAACTTGATTCTTCCCTTTATGGATTTTTTCTGATTCTTCAATATAACGCAAGGATCAATTAACGAGGCCTAATTACCCGGATTACAACAAAAATCATCAACCTTAGGCCAAACCCATGATCCGAATATGCAGCTAGGGCTTTTTCCCACCATCCAAAATAGTTCATAACCCTCCCCCAACAATAATTACCCATGATATTACATTCTACATATAAAAAAATGGATTCGTGGAGTAAAAACCTTACCTTTAGCCTCAAGAATGGTGAAAAACTATCAATAAGTCACCCAGGTTTGTCTCCTTACTCTTAAGAATGAATTTTGCAGAATAATGGCATTTTTGGGGTTTATTTCCAACTTAATTCGCTACTGGCCGGCTATGGCGGCCCCATCGCGCCAAAGCGGTCCCACCCTGGTGGGAAAAATATCGCCTTGGCGGCTTGCACGGAAACAGTGAGCTATTTAAAGAGTTCCAAACCCCTATTTCACAACACACCTTCATCCCATGACACTCAGAAACTACCCTCCCAAGCTAAGATCAGTTTCAGGAGTTCTACTCTCCCGAATTCGATTTTGTAAAGTCGTACGAGTTCCTTAACGTCTTAGCTATCCAATCATGTAATCAAATTCATAGTTAGATCCCATACGCTACCAGATCTTCCTAGAACTTACTAACTCCGATTTCGTATAAATCTGGACTAGGTTAGGAAATTTCAAGTTACTACGAAAAAGTTTTCCGGCCCAAAATGTTTCCCTGCTGGCTTTTCTATAACAATAGGAATAGGTCATTACACTTACTTACTTCTTAGGGATCAAACTCATGGTGATAATCCGCAACAAAACTCAAGAACCTTGACGAACGCCTTGATCCTTTCCTCTTTTCTCCTTTTTTCTCTGCTTTTATCCTTTCGAACTCTCAACTAAAACCCTAGGCGTATATTAGGATTATAAAACTGAACTTAATCATATTAGACCCCTAAAAACTTATTAAAAATGAATTAAATTTGAATGGGTAAGAAAAAGACTAAAACACCCCTTACTATTTTCGGGTAACTTTCCTTATTTAGACAGCCCAACTTCAAACGGGTGTATCTCCCTCATACGGGCTCAAAATTTAGCAAACTAAGTGGGTTGGAAAGATAATTCAAAGAACTTTCATTTAATATCTTATGGGCCATCAAACTCATCCTGTACTGAAAGTTATGGTCGTTTGAAGTTGACCCAAAACTTAAAGGAACTTAGGAATGACTTGAATGAACTCTCTTTAGTTCTTCTTGGAACTCAAGGTGCTACATCTAGTGACCTTAACACTCAAGAAATATAAAATTCCTCGAATGACGACTGGACTGAGTATAGAACGGGGTTACTCTTATCATCTCTGCCATACCACTAGAATTTGTCCGCATTACTATTCAGAACCAACTAAGGGCTCTCACTTAGCTATTTCTCATAGAAAAACCTCATCTTCTTCTTCCTCCTCATTAATAACCTTAGACAGAATTGTCACACCATCATTATCACGATAGGATCATTAACCTTCTCTTTCTAATATTACTCTATTACTAAAAGGACCTCTGAAAATACATCTCCCATATTCTTTGGAACTCATTACTATCTTATTCTCATACACTTGACTTGATTTATTATCTCATCATCTCCCCCTTAGGTCTAAAGCTGACACTTGAAAGCTATGAACCTATTCCATTATTTCTAACTGGTCTACATCCTCTTTTACTGTAACACTCGGTAGGAGTTTATCTCATGACTAATGAACTCCCACTAAGTAGGTACTAAGACCTCTTTCTAAGGTGTTTCTCTTAACCTCTTGATGATCTTATTACTCCTGTGACTTAGCCCCACTTCAATGCCCTTATCTATAGGTTAGGGTCTCTCACTTGTACCACTCATATTTATTGCAGCTAACATCTCAATTATTCACCTACTCTATGTCAAGTATACAAGATCAAATCCCAAGACTAACGTCATCACCCTCATGTTGCCATTCTTTCAATCATGACACTTATCTCGAATTGAAGCTTAATGTTCATTACTAAACCCGAATATCAACACGATTGCTCGCCTACTATACTATACCTCATTACTTAATTAGTTTTATAACCTTTTAAACATCATAACCCTCTCAAACATATCATAAGTCTAGCTTAGATCTACCACTTCATGAATACTTCTGCTCTTCTATTCAACACATGTACTTAGTCTTCTCTAACGCGGTGGCACATCGACATTAACTCTATTTTGGTGTAAAATATACTCTATCTCACCTTGAGCAGCAACTCTTACTCTACCTCTTATTATGAGATCTTCAAAACTCACCAATTCTTAGTGTACCCATAAGGGAAAACTCCTCACCAATAACTTATTGGGTGCATGACTAAATAACATAATCTGCCCCATCACTATCACCCTATCATAGATTACTGAACCTCTGTATACTTTCCTCCAACTCTGGGCACTTTCACTACTACTGCTCATAATTTCGTAACTCAAGCTACCTTTTTGGGATGAAAATACTACCCAAGCTTTAAACATACTTCCTCATAAGGATCTCAGCTGAAACAAAGCTTAGAGAAGAGAGTACAACTCGCTTTTACCTTGAACGCACGATTCAAATGAACTTGAGCGCATTCCTTTGAAACTCAACACTTAACTCACTCCTATGATTCTCTCAAGCCCCTCTGGAGTCTCATGACTTCCTCAAGATTTTGCTAAGAGTAACTCATTGATAAAGAACTGACTTTTCTTTTCAGCCACCTATAGTATGAAGGGTAGTTGAATGAATCTGAGAAACGCACGAGTATGAATAAATCTTTATGACATAGCTCTATTGCATGATTAGAGTATGAAAAAAGGGAAATTTTATAAAATGTTTATAGTCCCTCATTTATAGAAGTGGGGTCCTCACAACCATAAATATGATCCTACTAACACGGCTTCATAGACACCCTAGGACACATGAACTCTGTGCTCTGATACCAAGTTTATCACGACCTGAGCCTACACCCTTGACGTGGCCGACACTCGAGAACCATTGATGATCCCTAAGTGAACCCTCATCCTGGCTGACTACAAGCGGAAGACTAACTCAAGCATACAAAAGCTTAAAGACTGAAATAAATTTAATAAACTCATCTTTAATATAATATGAACAATGCTCAATAGAAAACTCAAAGTTTGTAAAAAAAAAGTCAAAGAAGGTACATACTGAAAACTACTCAACTTTGTCTATCTATGAAGCCTCTACTATTACAGAAGGATATCGGGACAAGACCCACGACATCTCAAAAGTACTAAATGTAAGATAAAGGTGAAGTCCTCCGAAATAAGAAGGCTCACCAAAGTTGACTAGAATATCCCATGACCTTAACGAAACGTCTGCTGATGATCCTGAATACTTGTATCTACATCATTTCATGATGCAGGCCAAATGGCTCAGTACATGTACGAGCATGTAAGAGGAATTCTAAAGCATAAACATAAGCTTGAACTGGTGGAAAAGAAGCATACTTACCTCTTCTCAACTCACTCAACTCAACTCAAAGAAACATAATTCAACTCAACTCAGAGAAAATAGGACTCAACTCAATGATAAGATATTCAACTAGTGAAATAAGGCTCAACTCAATAATAAGACATTCAACTCAGTGAAATAGGGCTCAACTCAATAATAAGATAGTCAAATCTGGGTACTCAACTCTGGATACTGAACTCAATATAAAGCAACAATAAAAGATGCAATATATGGAAAGCTTTTAAAACAGTAGATAGAAAAACAATGTATTGAAGAATACAATAATAACTTAGTTTGTATATAAATATAATATAACCTTGTGGAAGGTTCTCTAACGGAGAACCATCACTATGAGTTATGTGATGATATATCGTCTTGCCTCATGCTGCCAGGGCCATCATATATTTTGCCGAGGTATATAACCTACTAGTAAGTGGATCCACTAGTCTATACTAAAAACATTAAGAAATTATCTAATAAGTATGACTCTTTCTACCCATGTTGGCTACACGGCTTGTGGAAACTTTGATTTATTTGAACTCGTCCCCATATTGGTGCTCAATACTACTCCCAAAATGTAACTAGATCATATATTTAAGAAAAACATAACTCCTCTGTGGTTTGAGATTATTACTCAAAACTAGCTCAAAAGCTCTTTTGGAAATTAATGTTTCCTCTCTTGTTTAGATGTGAAAACATTTACTCTTAGGAACACTTAGTTCCCATTTATCATTTTAAAGAAAATGAACTTCACTCTTACTCTTACTCAACTCAATACTCAAGTCTTAAAACAAGTTTAGAAAAATTTGTAAAAGACTTCTCCGAATAAATTTTATGTCGAATTATGGACGTGAACAACTCAATTCAAGGTTTTCAATAACCATGCATAGAATTCAATACTCGAGAGTTAACAACTTAGAACTCAAAAACTTCAATGGTAATACTCTACTCAGAGGGTTCATGCGGAATTATGGACATGAACAACTCAACTCAAGGACTCCATGGGTAATATGTATTAGTCCCATGATTAGGAATAAAATCTCAAAAGGGATTATGAACTCAATACTCAAGACTTAGAACTTGAAGATACTACTCCTCTCAAAGATGCTCAGTTTATGAAGTTTATGTGGAATTTATGGGCATGAATGACTCGACTCGAGGTTCTACATAACAATATGGAACTTGTGTATACATCTCTTCTCCTTCTCATACTTACTTCTTCAAAACTTAGTTCAAATGAATAGTTGATCTCAAAGGATTCACAATAAAACTCAAATACTTTCTTGGACTCTACTCTTAACTCTCTCTTGAGTTTGAATTATGGATTCAAGAGTTATTGTTCGTGTTATGAATGATCTCATGATGATAAAGTGGACTCGTGAATACATTCTCCTCACTTTCATGCTCACTTGTCTTGAAACAAGTTATTATATCAACTTAATTTATAGAAATGAATGGAAAGTAAAATAATTAGATTAAAACAGAGTGATTGTATACACCTTATTTGTGATACAGATCACATGATATGTCTCTGTTGGCTCCACTGAAATAATCTGGAAGTAAAAATTTGAAACATCATATGCTTGTCCTCATTAATCTGATTCACAACATTTGTTTTCAAATAAAGAGATTTTAAATTACTAAAATTAAAAATGTTCCACATACAAATGATTATCCCAACAACATACCATTGTAGTCTCACAAGTGATGTATGGGAAGAGTAGTGTGGTTGTGGACACATAACCTACCCCTATCTTGGAGGATAGGAAGGTTGTTTTCGATACACCATTAGTTCAAATCAATAACATGAGTGGAGAAATCAAGATAAAATACTATACTTGTCAGAAATCTCGTAAATTTGCTTTCCCGAGTAATAATAGCCACTAAAGTACATAAAGAAACAAGATAAGCTGCAGAAGAACCTTTTATTCTTATTGCTGGAATGGAAATAAATATGCGCGATGGTCTAACTATTTCCTAAGCTAACTCCACAAAATGGGGAGATAATCCTAAGCCTAAACACTGTTAGAGACCTAGTCAAAATAGAAGAGTAGCAGTAAACTAATAGTAAAACTCAACGGTAACTAATGACTAATAAAACAGTAATTAACTAATTCTATCAAACAGCTGTACAAAACAACTTATGCGCTGATATGCCCCCCTCAAGGTAGGCAGTGTGCAACAACACCTAGCTTGAACATGTGTCTGTCGAAGGCTGATTTGGAAAGGGCTTTCGTTAGAGTATCTGCAAGTTGGTCTGCGGATTGTATATGGACAACTTGAACTTGCTTGAGCTAAACCTGATTGCACACAAAATAGAAATCCACCACAATGTGTTTCATGCGATTGTGAAAAATAAGATTTGCACATAAATACGTCGCACCAACATTGTCACAGTAGATAGTTTGAACATTTTGAAATTTAAGTTGCAGTTCTGCGAGAAGATTTGTGACCCAGTTTGTTTCCACAAGAGCACTTTCAATAGCCCGATATTCAGCTTCAGTAGAAGAATAAGCAATTGTTCTTTGCTTTTTGGAGGACCAACTCACAGGATATTGACCAATAAATAGAAGGTATCCAGTAGTAGAAGCTCGATCATTGACATCTCCAGCCCAATCCGCATCAGAGTACATATGTAAAAAGAAGCCATTATGGCACATCAACCATAAGCCATGATGAGCAGTCCCTTGAAGATACCTTAGTACCCGTTTGACAGCTTTCTAGTGGATCTCGAAGGGAGTTTGCATAAATTGTGACAGTTTGTTTACTGCAAAACAAATGTCTGGACGAGTGAAAGACAAATATTGGAGCTTCCCTATCACCCTCATGTATCTGGTTGCATCAGCTAATAATCCGCCATCATTGACCTTGAATACTTCAATAGTACTCATTGGAGGTTTAGTAGGTTTGCAATCAGCCATGTTCTCCTCACACAATATATCACGTGTATAGGTACTTTGAGTCATAATAATATCATCCATACTTCTAATGACTTCAATACCTAAAAAGTAGGTGAGAGCTTCAAGATCTTTAACAGAAAATCTAGCTGGAAGGGAAGAAATAACTTGATTAACAAGTGAAGTATTGCTGCCAGTAACAATAATGTCATCCACATATACCAGTAGGTACACTGTGGCATGAGAATGATGATGAACAAAGAGAGTGCTGTCAGACTCAGATTTTATGAAGCCTAACAGGAGCAAATGATTCTTGAATTCATTGTACCATGCTCGAGGAGCTTGTTTGAGTCCATTAATAGCTTTATGAAGACGACAAATATGGGTTGGACAAGTCTTGTCTTCAAATCCCCAAGGTTGTTCCTTATAAACCTCTTCATCCAAACGTCCTTGAAGAAATGCATTATTAATGTTAAGTTGACACAGAGGCCAATCGAATGTGATTGCAAAGGAGAGGACCACACGAATAGTTGGTTTGACTACTGGGCTAAACGTGTCATGAAAATCAACATCGGGACGTTGGGTAAATCCCTTTACGACCAATCTGGATATATAACGATCAATAGAACCATCAACCTTTCGCTTTACTTTGTACAACCATTTACAAGCAATGACATTTTTAGACGAATCAGGAGGTACTAATTCCCACGTGTGGTTTTTACGCAATGCATCAAATTCAGCTAGCATAACATTCTGCCACTCTATGTGTTTGCTTGCTTGGATGAAGGTGCTGGGAGTGAATATAGGTGGGAGGTGAGCCATGTAATCAAAAATTGGTTTTTGTTTATGGATATTGTGTTGTGAGCGGGTAACGACTCGATTTGGAGGCAAAGGGGAAGGGTGTGGTTCGGGCAAGGTTGGGGCAGAGGTGTTCATTGTTGCCGCTGGAGTGGAGCGATGAGAGTACACGAACCGAATAGGAGGTTTTGGTGATGGTGGATGGGATGTTGATGGTAGTTGAGTTGATGGAAAGGGTATTGGAATGGAAGTTCTCTCGACAAGGATGGAGGACGGCAGAGGAGAAGATTGGGCATCAGGAAGAGAAGAAAGTGGAGGAGAAAAAGTAGGAAAAGTACATGGTATTGTAGACTCTGTTGGAGCGCAGTCGGATGAGAAAGTATCATGCGTGTGCCGGATGGTATCTGCATTGGTCAGAATAATAGGAGGCGGTAAATATGTACAAGGCACAGGAGAAATCATAGCAGAGATGTCCCGGTTAGGTGTAACCAAGTCTTTCCAGGCAAGTTGTCTAGTACATGAGGAAAGCTTTCGAGCTCGTATGAGGGAGGTATGCCTATTTGAAGTCGGGCTGTCCAGTTAAGGAAAGTTACCCGAAAATAGTGAGGGGTATTTTGGTCTTTTCCTTACCAAATCAGATTTAATTCATTTTTAGTAAGGTTTTGAGGGTCTAATCCTATTAGGTTCAGTTTTATAATCCTAATATGCGCTTGTTTCATCTATGTTGTTAGACCATTGTCCTCTACCTAATATAAGTCTTGAATATTGAGTTCCTAATCATTTTGATATTATATTCCTAATCATGGGGCTACTACACGTTACCCATGAAGGTCCTGGAGTTGAGTAGTTCTTGCCCATAATTCCGCATGAACCCTATGAGTTGAGCAGTCTAGAGATGAGTAGTATCATTGAGTCTTGAGTTCTAAGTACTGAGGTTCTTTATTGTTATTAAGATCCCAGAGTTGAGTCGTTCATGTTCATAATTCCACATGAACCCTATGATTTGAGTTATAAATTTTAAAAAGCTTTTTAAAGCCAACACTTGAGTTCTTAAACTGAGTTTTCAGGAAGTAAAAATGAGTTTTGAGAAACCGTTTTCTAAAACATGATTAGTATGACAATCGAGTATGTCATCAATGTATGAGCAGTATGATATCTAGATATACCATCAATGTTTGTGCAGTATGACTTCGCGAGTCTTCAATGATCATATTATAATATGATTTTTAAATGTTTTTGAGAAAGAGTAAAGTTGAGTTCATTCTTTAAAATGATATATGGGACTGGTCACGACCCAACCCACCGGGTTGTGCGTTCACCTACGTACTACCACCCAAGTAGGAGAACCCTCTTACACCCATAATTTAATAATGCAGAAAATTTAATAAAACGAAGGAAAATACCGATGAAATTTTATAAATAAGAAACTTTAGCACAATTAATTAACACCCCTAGTGATCTTGTCTAAATAGGTACAAGACCTACTAAGAGTACAACTGGACAAGATAAATAAAAGACACAGCTCCTATCATGCAGAAGGAAGAATAGAAGCTGCTGGAGAATTTCTTCATCTTCACCTAATGAAACATCACCAACCTGTATCCAGACTATGTCAAAAAGACATAGCATGAGTAGTATCATTACAAATACACATACTGGTAGCCATCATCGGTCAATCCGATTCCCACCCCATAAAATAAGAAATCAACTAGCAGAAATATACAATAGACTACTCGCTTCTCCTCCATTTTCCCTCTCTTGAAACACCTCCAATTTACTCTAGTACTCTGACTACTAACCACCTTCTGGATCCACCAAATTACTAGGTACTTGATCATAGCCTAACCATTCTAACACATAGAAAGATTTCCCGAATACAACTACAAGCATTCCAACTATCCGCTCACGTCATACCCTTACTTCCTTGTCACATTACTCAACCATGGTCACGCAGTACACCGCATCGAACTCCCTTACCGCTAAACCCAATCTCTTTTCCCCAAGGTGAAATTCACCTAAGCATATATGGGACGTACACTACCCCTACTTCTCGCCATTACGACACTCAAACAACCCTTGCTATCCATTACATGCCCCTTGAACACTTTACCCTTCCACTATACCCAACAAGTTCGCTTAACACAAGAACAACCAAATATAAGCCAATACAACAATGTAATAACACACATTTATGGAACATATACAATATCATCAACATGAAGAACAACAACGTACTTTACATTTCTTTAGCTACACAATTATGACAAGTCATTGGTCCTCTCATAGAACCCAAGCCCAAATAGTTAGCATACCGAAAGGTGGTACCCGATCCGAAGTTTATGCCAAAACGTGGCTACCGATCCCATAATTATGCCAGAACGTGGCAACTGATCCCAATTAGTTATGCCAAAATGTGGCAACCGATCCATTCAACACACCACAATCACAATCACAAGTATCTTCTCAAGTTCATATCAACAATTCATGATTCATGGCATTCATCATTCATCTTTCTCATTTACAAAAAGTGTGATCAATCATGCACATTTGTATACATGCAACTATCATAATGAAGCAAGAACAACATACTCACACAATCATAGAATCACAACCATCACCTACCATGGATTATTCATCAACGCACATCATGTAACCCTAATTCGACCAAACTCAGCCCTAATTCATCGTCTAAGGCTTCTTTCTAGGGTTTAAATCATAAATCATTCGGTGCATGAAGGACTACGCATAAATCCTACCATCGATTTACAAATATTACTCATTGAGCATAGATTTAAACTACTCAATTCATAAAACCTAGCCTACCTGGGCGCCAAGCAGTTGCATGGAGTTTTTGACTTTGATTCTGATTTCCCAGGCTTCGTGAAGGTGAATTTGGCCAAGAATCCGCAAGATATCACCATCCTCACGCTAGAAATATTCTTCTCCTTCTTTGCCTAGCTTAGAGCAGCTTTTCTGAGGTTTCTAGGGTCTTTTACGACTAAATTAGGTATTTTAGGAAGAAGGAGGAAATATGATTTTGCGTTATTTACGTTCTGTCTTGCCTATCCCGCTCTGGTGCCAACTTACCCCGCCTTGGCGCCGCCGCCCTAGGAGAAATAGGCCTGTTCTGGCGGGACAATGGCCCAGAATTTTTTTGGATTTTTGTTTTTCCTAAATAACGACGGTTCGGGTCGTTACAATAGATATCAATTTACCCCTCATTCATCCCCGAACGACTAGTGCACGGGACATCACACACCCCATTTTGATTTACTTCTAAATTAAATACTTGGTCCACTACGGAATCACAACAAATGGTGAATTCTCAGTTTATTGAAGTAATAAAAGTACTATGCTCGAAGATTGTGGGAAAAATGAGGCAACACACGAATAAACGAAAGCGTTTTATTTTTTTTTATTTTTTTTAACTACACAGTCTGGCCCGCCAGGGTGGGATTCCTCCCGCTGAGGCGGGGCTACTGTGGGGAGGATCTCCTACTGAGGCGGGAGATCGGGAAATAGTATGGGGGGATTAGGAATGGTTTCCTCATTTCTCCCCTTTCTCCCCACAAAACCCTCCCAAACTCTCTCAATTACTTAGTTCCAAACGTCAAAATCCAAGTAATATTCATGCTCATAACTCTCTTTACTTCATTACATTCTTGATTACGAATGCATGATGATAACTGATTGATTTGGGACTGTCTTTCGGGTAGTTATTCAAAAATGAGTATAGGTTATTAGTTTTGATATATAAACGTAGCTCGGATACTTTCCTTACGTCCTTGATGTTTTCACAACTCCCTGGGCGTAAGGATTTCGTAGAAAAATCATTGAATCAGTACCAAAACGGTTGGGGGAAGTTGAAGGGTCTCTTGGTGTAAAACTCCATTTAGGCCTCATTTAGGAGTTATTTTGCCGAAATAATTGCTTATTAATGTTCTAGGGTAGTTTATATACTCTTATCTGCTAGAACACTATCGAAAATGGGAATTTTAGGATAAAAAGGTACCATGATCACGCCTGGTATTCGCCCCAGATGAAGGCCGCTCCGGCGACCTTCATCCCGCTGTGGCTGCCTTCTTAATCCTACGTTGGTGGGATCTTGGCCGCTGTGGCGGGGTCATCAAAACCAGCAGCCCGCATCCCCTTAAGATATAATTTTCTCTCTTCCCCTTTAAACCTTAAGCTATATATTTCTAACGCATCTATCTTGCAATTTTTGCAGGTTTTCTCTACACGGCTGCCTTTAACGAGAACAATCTTCCATTCGTCCGGTTTCCTGATGTTGCTAGTCGAGAACGACATCACGCCTACCGGACAAACAAATTTTTCTATGAGAGGGGCTTTCATCTGTTGGAGCTATATCGAAAGGCGCCTGCCTTCCATGCCCGTCTCATGGAGTTTGGCTGGCTCCCATAGATCAAGGCTCCACCTGTCGCACGCTCTACCTGGGTGAGAGAGTTTTACGCGGTCCTTCCCACCGTCTACTGGGATGATCCTAGCCCTACTATCCGTATCCAGCGGGTAGAGATTCCCCTAAATGCCTCATAAATCAATGACGTGCTCGAGGTGCCGAACGCTCCCAACACCATGTATAATGCTAAGCTGAGGGAGATGGAATTGGGTTGGATGAGGGATACCCAGATCGAGTCTACTAGGCAGTATCAGGTCCACTGGCCTACTACGGAGGGTATCACTATGATAGACTAGTCATTGGACTCTAAGAGGTGGCTGCACCTGGTTACTAGGAAGATCCGCCCATCGGGAAACCGCACCGACGTGACTTTCCCTTAGGCCTTAGTCGTGGCATGCATTGTGCAGGGCATTGAGTTGAACTTGGGAACGCAGATTATCTCCGAGTGGAAAGTGTTCTACAAGGGTTAGAAGAAGGCGTTCTTCCTGCCTAGGCTAGTGACAGCGATGTGCAAGAGGAAGGGGGTGTTACTCTTGGATACTGACGAGGTACTTCCTATGGATCCCCCTTTCCACCCCTTTATGGATAGACAGGGCTCTACTTCTAGGAGTAAAAGGAGGAGGACCGATCGTTCTAGCAGTATTCAGGAAGCTACTGAGGCTGACGATGAGGGTGGCAATGATGGAGCAGGCGGCGACGCCTGTCCTAGCCAGTCTTAGCCCCCCCTATCCAGAGCCCGTGTGGAGGAAGACCTAGATGCCATCCGGAGACGGCTGGGATGTTCATTTTTTGGTACTACTCCAGTTCCACCCAGCACTGCCCTGTAGGTTGAAATTCTCTGCCGCCAGCTGCGTCAGGAGAGGATGAAGGTTTTGGTGAGGGATCATTTGATGGCCCGAATGTGGAAGACTATTAAGGTCATTTTCTCTTGTGTTGCCCCTGATAGGGAGATTCCCCGGCTCGAGCCAAAGGACTACGCGGAGTTCCCTATACTGAATGAGGCTTGGGCTGGGGAGAAGCCCTTGGAGGACCTCGATTCTGATGATAACACCTCCCAGTCCCAGGGATCCTGATTTGGTTTTTCTCCCCCCTTTGGCTTGTAACTTTCGGGACAACTTGATTTTATCTTTTGACTTTTCTAAGTTTTTTTTTGTAAGCACATATATGCTAGCTTTTGTTGTCTGATGCAGCCTTATATTTAATCTTAAGGTTTTATAATTTTTTTGCTTTTGTTGCTGAACACAGATTGGGGTTGTCGGGATTGTTCAGATATCGCCTTGGGTCTTATTAGATAGTTTAGAAGAACAAGGGAGGCAGGCTGAGGTTCTGCCTCGCCTCATCTCGCTCTGGCCGAAGAAATTCCTCTCTGGTGGTCCCGCCCTGGTGATAATAATCCCGCCTAGCGGTCGAAATAGAAACAGAACCTCCGCTATGATTTTTTGGGGTTTTTCGCTTTTCTAATAATTCCCAAAGGTTCCAGCTTTACCCTGAAATTTTAGGATCCTTCTTATACCAGGATAATCATTGTCTACCCCCAGTCAATCCCCCGATACACGAACCAATTGGTTTTCTGTTAACTTAGCACCACAACCCATACACCTTTATAGTACACGTAATCACATCATTACATTTGATGAATTCAACTTTACATTCGCAATTAGTTCAGACAACAAAAATCACGCATTCACAGTTTCGAAGATACACAAACAGTCAAGTCCAATATTTTAATTAGTTCGTTCCATGGATGACCATTTCTAGTCATCCATGAAATTACACAACCCTTAGGGCCAGATACCAATTGGAACCTTCCCAGTTCCAATTTATCTTGCTTGTGTCCCTTCAGTCATGATCACGATGTTTGGTTCACTTTGTTGAGATACCAATTGGATTCAACATATACCACAAGCGACACTTCGCACGAAAGGAGAGAATGAGTTGAACAATTTCCTAGAATGCTTCCTAACTTCCTGCAGATTAGATGTGGACGTCAACACACCAATCCGTAGGAGTCTAGTCCACAGTTTTCTCTTGTACTGGGAGATCGGTAACCTAGGCTCTAATACCAATTTGTCACGACTCAACCCACCGAACCGTGTAGGCACCTACGTACTACCACCCAAGTAGGAGAACCATCTTACACTCATAATTAAATCATGCAGAAAATTTAATAAAACGAAGGAAAACACCGATGAAATTTTATAAATAATAAACTTTAACACATTTATTTAACACCCCCAGTGATCTAGTCTAAACAGGTACAAGACCTACTAAGAGTACAACTGGACAAGATAAATAAAAGACACAGCTCCCACTATATAGAAGGAAGAATAGAAGCTGCTGGAGAATTTCTTTATCTTCACCTAATGAAACATCACAATCAGCACCTACCTCGAAACAAGATTGAGACCCTAAGAAACTTAATCTTTCCCTTTCTGGATTCGTTCCGCTTGTTCTTGGTTTACAAACAATCAATATAATACGGGAATCAATAAACAATCACTAATTACCCAGATTACTAACAATTCTAACAACCTTAGATCATACCCATGATCCCACTATTTAAATTAGGGCTTTTTCCACCATAGTTTCTAAATCAAAATCATCCCCCATCGATAATTACCCATTAGATTACGTTCTACGGATCGAAAAACGGATTCGAAGAGTGAAAACCTTACCTTTAGCCTCAAGAATGGTGGAAAACTGTCAAGAATCGCCTGGGGATTGTTCCTTAGCTCTAAAAACCAAAAAGTGTAGAATAAAGATGTTTTGGGGTTTATTTATGACTTTAAGTCGCATCGGGCCCGCCACAGCGGCACCTACCCCGCTACAGCGGCCCCGCCAGAGAGACCAAAAGCACCGCCAAAGCGGCTAGCACGAAACTGTGAGCTATTTTAATAATTCCAAGACCCCCATTTCACAACACACATTTAACCAACGACACTCACAAAATACCGTTCACACAAAAATCAATTCCGAGAGTTCTACTCACCTGAATTCAATTTCGTAAAGTTATACGGATTCCTTAACTAATTATCTAACTACTCATGTAATCAAAATAATAATTAATTTACCTGATTGTTACCAGATTTCCCTACACCTTAATGACTCCAATTTCATCCAAATCTGAACTATGTTGGAAAATTTCAAGTCACTATGAAAAAGTTTTTCGACCCAAAATTTTTCCCCTGTTAGATTTTCTATAGCGATGGAACCTGGTCGTTACAAATGTGGTTGTGTACTAATAGTGCACTTGCTCTTTGTTTTTTGAGTACATGGCATCTTTAGGTGGCTATTGACAGACCTCGCTTAGAAGATCAGCGATCGTTCGAATTCAAGGGTGAGTTAGTTTTTCTAGGCTGCCATGAGTTCTCCTTTCATCTATGTCCACATTTCGGACTTAGACTTTTCTAGTTAGTTATTAGTTCATTAGATTGAGGTTGTAACCCTCTTGTTAGACTTATGGATCTTGTTAGATGTTTTGGCACATTGACTTTCAAGTTCTAGGCGTATTTTCTACATTGTTTAGTTGTTAGACTTTTGTTGGAGTTTATGGGAACTCTATTTCTTTCCTTAGTATTTATCTTGCTTCTGTAACTTAAATGCCTTAGTATATTTTGATTAATTTGGTTAGCTAATTAGTATAAATGGTTCTCCCATCGGAGGGTTAGTGTGGGTGCCAATTACGATGGTCTGGGTCGTGACAAAAACCAATCAAACCATATCACAAGTGATTTTTTTCTTCGAATTGATTTGATTCATCGATTCATTTTAGCTTGATGGTTTCGATACAAAATATTATAGAATTTGCGAACTTTTTAGTAAGTAGTTTTCTACTATCTTAGTAGGTCTACCTGGTGCGACTACTGATTAATTGGTTCACTAAGCTTTAAATATCACAAAATTTTAATTTCTTGGACATCATTATTTAAATTTGTACTCAATTTATTTTTTTATTTTTGATGTTTATGTACTTCATAATAACTAGACATGCGATAACTGAAAGCCAAAAGAATAGTGAATGAACTTTGGGTAAAATGATATATATGTCTTACATATTTTAAATAAATAGACTTAAAAGATTATAAATATGGAATCAATGGTGTTTTCAAAGTGAGTATTCATATGAATTCCGACACCAATTTTGCAATTTACTCATTTTCACATGAGGTAAGTATTGAAAACACCCCTAAACTTGGTGTGAACTATTTCTTTAGTCCTCCAACTATTGAAAGTCTTAAAAATACCCATATACTTGATTAAGTAATTTAAAAACACCTATATTATGCCACATGTGATCCACCTATGCATATGTGAAATTTTTTTCTTACTTCACCCCATCCCCTACCCAAGTACCCCACCCCGTCACCCCCCAAAATTTTATAAAAGGTTTTTTTTAAAAAAAAACTTTTTATCCAATACCAAAGAGTACCCCGATTATCCCCCTCCCTCCCCCCCCCCCCCCAAAAAAAATTACTTTTAAATAAAATATTTTTTTTTATCCCACCCCTCTCCCCTCAAAAAAAAAATGTTTAAATTTTTTTTTGGTTTTTTTGGGGTGGGTGGATAGCGAGGTTTGAGGCTAGGGGTTCAAGGTGGAGGATGGGGTGGGGTGATAAGAAAAATAATTTTTAAAAAGAAGAAAAAGAAGTTCTTTTATCTTCTTAAATTGCTAAACTATTAACATTTAATTAATTACATGTTCTTTAAATATTTTTTCTATTATATATATTTATGTGTACGTCACGTCAATAGAAAATTCTACATATATGCACATGTGAAAATTCTATATATATATATATATATATATGAGGGAGAAACATAGATGAGGTGATGTGGTACCTCTCTACAGGAAAAATAGAGAGTTCCCATAAACTCCGAAAGTCTAACACACAATTGCAGAAATAGTGCCTAGAACCTGAAAGTAAATGTAACAAAACATCTAAAGTTCAACAAGTCTAAGAAAATGGGTTCAACCCCAAACTAAACATAATAATAACTAAAGTACTAGTCTAAGTTCGAATAGAATGGACTAAACATAACGAGAACTCATGGCAGCCTGGAAGAACGGGTTCACCCTTGAATTCGATCTATCATTGGTTTTCTAAACGAGGTTTGTCATTAGCCGCCTGAAGATGCCCTGTACTCAACAAAGAAAGAGCAAGTGCAGTATAAGTACACAACCACAGTGTACTGGTAGGATCACGTGGCTATCCCAATAAGAGAAACATATGTAAATAATCACAACATAATAAAATAGGCATATACCGAACATATACAATATCAGTCATCTTATCAGGATCAACAAACAATTTCAGATTCTCAAATACATCTACATGACAAGTCAATAGTCTTCTCATGAAACCCACACCAAACTGTTAGTGTACCGGTACGTGGTACCCGATCCAAGTTAGTGTGCAAGACATGACACCCAATCCCATATATGCGCCGGAACGTGGCACCCAGTCCAAGTTAGTGTGTTGGAACGTAACACCCGATCCATTAAACAAGCCACAATGTACATTCTCATAATCATACAATCAAGTGTTGATTCATGGCATATAATCATACATTTATGCTCATTTACGATTAGTATGATCAATATTGCAGCATTCACATACATACATGCATTATAATGAAGTAATTACTAACATACATCACACCAACATGAAATCACAACTATCACCTACCTCGAACAAAGCTAGAACCCTCCTAAGAAACTTGATTCTTCCCTTTACGGATTCTTTCTGCTTCTTCTTGGTCTAGAAACAATCAATATAACGCAAGGATCAATTAACGAGGCCTAATTACCCGGATTACAACAAAAATCATCAACCTTAGGCCAAACCCATGATCCGAATATGCATCTAGGGCTTTTTCCCACCATCCAAAATAGTTCAAAACCCTCCCCCAACAATAATTACCCATGATATTACATTCTACATATCGAAAAATGGATTCGGGGAGTAAAAACCTTACCTTTAGCCTCAAAAATGGTGAAAACCTATTAAGAAGTCACCCTGGTTTGTCTCCTTACTCTTAAGAATGAATTTTGCAGAATAATGGCATTTTTGGGGTTTATTTCCAACTTAATTCGCGATTGGGGCGTTGTGGCGACCCTATCGCGCCAAAGCGGTCCAGCCCTGGTGGGAAAAATATCGCCTTGGCGGCTTGCACGGAAACAGTGAGCTATTTAAAGAGTTCCAAACCCCCATTTCACAACACACCTTCATCCCATGACACTCAGAAACTACCCTCCCACGCTAAGATCAGTTTCAGGAGTTCTACTCACCCGGATTCGATTTTGTAAAGTCGTACGAGTTCCTTAACGTCTTAGCTATCCACTCATGTAATCAAATTCATAGTTAGATCTCTCATAAGCTACCAAATCTTCCTAGAACTTACTAACTCCGATTTTGTCTAAATCTGGATTAGGCTAGGAATTTTCAAGTTACTACGAAAAAGTTTTTCGGCCCAAAATTTTTCCATGTGCCTTTTCTATAACAACAGGAATAGGTCATTACACTTACTTACTTCTTAGGGATCAAACCCATGGCGATAATCCGCAACAAAACTCAAGAACCTCGACGAACGCCTTGATCCTTTCCCCTTTTCTCCTCTTTTCTCTTATTTTATCTTCTTGAACTCTGAACTAAAACCCTAGGTGTATATTAGGATTATAAAACTAAACACCCTTTACTATTTTCGGGTAACTTTCCTTATTTGGACACAGCCCAACTTTAAACGGGTGTATTTCCCTCATACGGGCTCAAAATTTAGCAAACTAAGTGGGTTGGAAAGATAATGCAAAGGCCTTTCATTTGATATCTTATGGGCCACCTAACTCATCCTGTACTAAAAGTTATGGTTGTTTGAAGTTGACCCAAAACATAAAGGAATTTAGGAATGACTTGAATGAACTCTCTTTAGTTATTCTTGGAACTCAAGGTGCTATATCTAGTGACCTTAACACTCAAGAAATATTAAATTCCTCGAATGACGACTGGATTGAGTATAGAACGGGGTTACTCTTATTATTTCTGCCATACCACTAGAATTTGTCCGTATTACTATTCGGAACCAACTAAGGGCTCTCACTTAGCTATTTCTCATAGCAAAACCTCATCTTCTTCTTCCTCCTCATTAATAACCTTAGACAGAATTATCACACCATCATTATCACGATAGGATCATTAACCTTCTCTTTCTAACATTACTCTATTACTAAAAGGACCTATGAAAATACATCTCCCATATTATTTGGAACTCATTACTATCTTATTCTCAAACACTTGACTTGATTTATTATCTCGTCATCTCCCCCTTAGGTCTAAAGCTGACACTTGAAAGCTATGAACCTATTCCATTATCTCTAACTGGTCTACATCCTCTTTTACTGTAACACTCGGGAGGAGTTTATCTCATGACTAATGAACTCCCACTAAGCAGGTACTAAGACCTCTTTCTAAGGTGTTTCTCTTAACCTATTGATGATCTTATTACTCTTGTGACTTAGCCCACTTCATTGCCCTTATCTATAGGTTAGGGTCTATCACTTGTACCACTCATATTTATTGTAGCTAATATCTCAATTCTTCACCTACTCTATGTCAAGTCTACGAGATCAAATCCCAAGACTAACGTCATCACCCTCATGTTGCCATTCTTTCAATCATGACACTTATCGCGAATTGAAGCTTAATGTTCATTACTAAACCTGAATATCAACACGATTGCTCGCCTACTATACTATACCTCATTACTTAATTAGTTTAATTACCTTTTGAACATCATGACCCTCTCAAACATATCATAAGTCTAGCTTAGATCTACCACTTCATGAATACTTCTGCTCTTCTATTCAACACATGTACTTAGTCTCCTCTAACGCGATGACACATCGACATTAACTCTATTTTGGTGTAAAATATACTCTATCTCACCTTGAGTAGCAACTCTTACTCTGCCTCCTATCATGAGATCTTCAAAACTCACTAATTCTTAGTCTACCCGGAAGGGAAAACTCCTCACCAATAACTTACCGGGTGCATGACTAAATAACATAATTTGCCCTATCACTATCACCCTATCATAGATTACTGAACCTCTGTATACTTTCCTCCAACTCTGGGCACTTTCACTACTACTGCTCATAATTTCGTAACTCAAGCTACCTTTTTGGGATGAAAATACTACCCAAGCTTTAAACATACTTCCTCATAAGGATCTCAGCTCAAACAAAGCTTAGAGAAAAGTGTACAACTTGCTTTTAGCTTGAACGCACGATTCAAATGAACTTGAGCGCATTTCTTTGAAACTCAACACTTAACTCACTCCTGTGATTATCTCAAGCCCATCTGGAGTCTCATGACTTCCTCAAGATTTTGCTAAGAGTAACTCATTGATAAAGAACTGACTTTTCTTTTCAGCCACCTCTAGTATGACGGGTAGTCGAATGAATCTGAGAAATGCACGAGTATGAATAAATCTCTATGACATAGCTCTATTGTATGATTAGAGTATGAAAAAAGGGAAAATTTTATAAAATGTTTGTAGTCCCTCATTTATAGAAGTGGGGTCCTCACAACCATAAATATGATCCTACTGACACGGCTTCATAGACACCCTAGGACACATGAACTCTGTGCTCTGATACCAAGTTTATCACGACCTGAGTGAACCCTCATCCTGGCTGACTACAAATGGAAGACTAACTCAAGCATACAAAAGCTTAAAGACTGAAATAAATTCAATAAACTCATCTTTAATATTATCTGAACAATGCTCAATAGAAAACTCAAAGTTTGTAAACACAACTCAAAGAAGGTACATACTGAAAACTACTCAACGTTGTCTATCTATGAGGCCTCTACTATTACAGAAGGATATCGGGACAAGAACCACGACATCTCAAATCTATTAAATATAAGATAAAGGTGAAGTCCTCCGGAATAAGAAGGCTCACCAAAGTTGACTGGAATATCCCATGACCTTAACGAAATCACTGCTGATGATCCTGAATACATGTATCTGCATCATGAAATGATGCAGGCCAAATGGCTCAGTACAAGGAATGTATGAGCATGTAAGGGGAATTCTAAAGCATAAACATAAGCTTGAACTGGTGGAAAAGAAACATACTTACCTCTTCTCAACTTAACTCAACTAAACTCAAAGAAACATAGTTCAACTCAACTCAGAGAAAATAGGACTCAACTCAATGATAAGATATTCAACTAGTGAAATAAGGCTCAACTCAATAATAAGACATTCAACTCAGTGAGATAGGGCTCAACTCAATAATAAATAGTCAAATCTGGGTACTCAACTCTGGATACTCAACTCAATATAAAGCAACAATAAAAGATGCAATATATGGAAAGCTTTTAAAATAGTAGATAGAAAAACAATGTATTGAAGAATACAATAATAACTTAGTTTGTATATAAATACAATATAACCTTGTGGAAGATTCTCTAACAGAGAACCATCACTATGAGCTATGTGATGATATAACGTCTTGCCTCATGCTGCCAGGGCCATCATATATTTTACCGAGGTATATAACCTACTAGTAAGTGGATCCACTAGTCTATGCTAAAAACATTAGGAAATTATCTGAAAAGTTTGACTCTTTCTACCCATGTTGGCTACACAATTTGTGGATACTTTGATTTATTTAAACTCGTCCCCATATTGGTGCTCAATACTACTCCCAAAATGTAACTAGCTCATATATTTAAGAAAAACATAACTCCTCTGTGGTTTGAGATTATTACTCAAAACTAGCTCAGAAGCTCTTTTGGAAATTAATTTTTCCTCTCTTGTTTAGATGTGAAAACATTTACTCTTGGGAATACTTAGTTCCCATATATCATTTAAAGAAAATGAACTTCACTCTTACTCTTACTCAACTCAATACTCAACTCTTAAAACAAGTTTAGAAAAATTTGTAAAAGACTTCTCCAAATAAAGTTCATGTCGAATTATGGACGTGAACGACTCAATTCAAGGTTTTCAATAACCATGCATAGAACTCAATACTCGAGAATTAACAACTTAGAACTCAAGAACTTCAATGGTAATACTTGTTTAGAGAATACTCTACTCAGAGGGTTCATGCGTAATTATGGGCATGAACAACTCAACTCAAGGACTTCATGGGTAATATGTATTAGTCCCATGAATAGGAATAAAATCTCAAAAGGGATTATGAACTCAATACTCAAGACTTAGAACTTGAAGATGCTCAGTTTATGAAGTTTATGTGGAATTTATGGGCATGAATGACTCGACTCGAGGGTCTACATAACAATATGGAACTCGTGTATACGTCTCTTCTCCTTCTCATACTTCTTCAAAACTTAGTTCAAATGAATAGTTGATCTAAAAGGATTCACAATCAAACTCAAATACTTTCTTGGACTCTACTCTTAACTCTCTCTTGAGTTTGAATTATGAATTCAAGAGTTATGGTTCGTGTTATGAAGGATCTCGTGATGAAAAAGTAGACTCATGAATACATTCTCCTCACTCTCATGCTCACTTATTTAAGTCTTGAAACAAGTTATTATATCAACTTAATTTATAGAAATGAATGGAAAGTAAAATAATTAGATTAAAACAGAGTGATTGTATACACCTTATTTGTGATACAGATCACATGATATGTCTCTGTTGGCTCCACTGAAATAATCTGGAAGTAAAAACTTGAAACATCATATGCTTGTCCTCATTAATCTGATTCACAACATTTGTTTTCAAATAAAGAGATTTTAAATTACTAAATTTAAAATGTTCCACATACAAATGATTATCCCAACAACATACCATTGTAGTCTCACAAGTGATGTATGGGAAGAGTAGTGTGGTAGTGGACACATAACCTACCCCTATCTTGGAGGATAGGAAGGTTGTTTTCGATACACCATTAGTTCAAATCAATAACATGTGTGGAGAAATCAAGATAAAATACTATACTTGTCAGAAATCTCGTAAATTTGCTTTCCCGAGAAATAATTGCCACTAAAGTACATAAAGAAACAAGATAAGTTGCAGAAGAACCTTTTATTCTTATTGTTGGAATGGAAATAAATATACACGATGGTCTAACTATTTCCTAAGCTAACTCCACAAAATGGGGAGATAATCCGAAGCCTAAACACTGTTAGAGACCTAGTAAAAATAGAAGAGCAGCAGTAAACTAATAGTAAAACTCAACGGTAACTAATGATTAATAGAACAATAATTAACTAATTCTATCAAACAGCTGTACAAAGCAACTTATGCGCTGATATGCCCCCCTCAAGGTAGGCAGTGTGCAACAACACCTAGCTTGAACATGTGTCTGTCGAAGGCTTATTTGGAAAGGGCCTTTGTTAGAGTATCTGCAAGTTGGTCTGCGGATTGTATATAGACAACTTGAACTTGCTTGAGCTGAACCTGATTGCACATAAAATGGAAATCCACCGCATTGTGTTTCATGCGACTGTGAAAAATAGGATTTGCACATAAATACGTCGCACCAACATTGTCACAGTAGATAGTTTTGACCTTTTGAAATTTAAGTTGCAGTTCTGCGAGAAGATTTGTGACCCAGTTTGTTTCTGCAAGAGCACTTGCAACTGCCCGATATTCAGTTTCAGTGGAAGAACGAGCAATCGTTCTTTGCTTTTTGGAGGACCAACTCATAGGATATTGGCCAATAAACAGAAGGTATCCAGTAGTAGAAGCTCAATCATTGACGTCTCCAGCCTAATCCCCATCAGAGTACATATGTAAAATGAAGTCATTATTGTGCATCAACCGTAAGCCATGATAAGCAGTCCCTTAAAGATACCTAAGTACCCGTTTGACAGCTTTCTAGTGGATCTCGGAGGGAGTTTGTATAAATTGTGACAGTTTGTTTACTGCAAAACAAATGTCTGGACTAGTGAAAGACAAATATTGGAGCTTCCCTATCACCCTTCTGTATCTGGTTGCATCAGCTAATAATCCACCATCATTGACCTTGAGTACTTCAGTAGTACTCATTGGAGTTTTAGTAAGTTTGCAATCTGCCATTTTCTCCTCACGCAATATATCATGTGTATAGGTACTCTGAGTCATAATAATACCATCCATACTTCTAATGACTTCAATACCTAAAAAATAGGTGAGAGCTTCAAGATCTTTAACAGAAAATTTAGCTGCAAAGGAAGAAATAACTTGATTAACAATTGAAGTATTGCTGCCAGTAACAATAATGTCATCCACATATACCAGTAGGTACACTGTGGCATGAGAATGATGACGAACAAAGAGGGAGCTGTCAGACTCAGATTTTATGAAGCCTAACAGGAGCAAATGATTCTTGAATTCATTGTACCATGCTCGAGGAGCTTGTTTGAGTCCATTAATATCTTTATGAAGACGACAAATATGGGTTGGACAAGTCTTTTCTTCAAATCCCCGAGGTTATTCCATAGAAACCTCTTCATCCAAACGTCCTTGAAGAAATGCATTATCAACGTCAAGTTGACGCAGAGGCCAATCAAATGTGATTGCAATGGAGAGGACCACACGAATAGTAGTTGTTTTGACTACTGGGCTAAACGTGTCATGAAAATCAACACCGGGACGTTGGGTAAATTCCTTTGCGACCAATCTGGATTTATAACGATCAATAGAACTATCAACCTTTTACTTTATTTTGTACAACCATTTACAAGCAATGACATTTTAGACAGATTAGGAGGTACTAATTCCCACGTGTGGTTTTTACGCAATGCATAAAATTCAGCTAGCATAGCATTCTGCCACTCTATGTGTTTGCTTGCTTGGTTGAAGGTGCTGGGAGTTAATATAGGTGGGAAGTGAGCCATGTAATAAAAAATTGGTTTTGGTTTATGGATATTATGTTGTGAGCGGGTAACAACTCGATTTGGAGGCAAAGGAGAAGGGTGTGGTTCGGGAAAGGTTGGGGCAGATGTGTTCGTTGTTGCCGCTGGAGTGGAGCGACGAGAGTACACGAACCGAATAGGAGGTTTTGGCGATGGTGGATGGGATGTTGATGGTAGTTGAGTTGATGGAAAGGGTATTGGAATGGAATTCTCTCGACAAGGATGGAGGACGGTAGAGGAGAAGATTGGGCATCAGGAAGAGAAGAAAGTGGAGGAGAAAAAGTAGGAAAAGTACCTGGTATCGCAGACTCTGTTGGAGCGCAGCCGGATGAGACAGTATCATGCGTGTGCCGGATGGTATCTGCATTGGTCAGAATAGTAGGAGGCGGTAAATCTGTACAAGGCACAGGAGAAATCATAGCAGAGATGTCCCGGTTAGGTGTAACCAAGTCTTCCCAGGCAAGTTGTCTGGAACATGAGGAAAGCTTTGAAAACATATTCTAGAAAGGAAAATACTTTCAAAAAATTTGACATCACGAGACAAGTATATTTTGGAAGATTTTGGATCAAAACATTGATAACAATGATAATTTGATGAAAAACCCAAATAAACACAAGGCATCGATCGTGGCTCTAATTTATTCTTCGAGTATGGTTTGAGCCATGGATAACACAAGCACCCAAAAAAATTTAAGTGAGCATAATCTGGATTTGTACCAAATAACATTTGAAAAGGTGATTGATTTTGCAAAAGGGAGGTAGGTAAGCGATTGATCAGGTAAACTGCATATTGACAAGCAAAGGACCAAAGGGTCGGGGGAAGTGAGGCTTCATGTAGTAATGTTCTTGCCGTTTCAATAATATGTCTATGTCATCGTTCGGCAAGAGCAACTCGTTGAGGGGTGATGGAGGAGCTAAAAGATGTTCAATACCTTGAGAGTTTTGGTATGGATCAATACTTTTATATTCTCCACCACCATCAGTATATAAAGAAAGAATTTTTGAATTGAAATGACGTTCCATTAAAACTTGAAAGTTTTTGAAAGGTTCTTTTACCTCACTTTTATGTTACAAGGTATAAAGCCAAATGTACTTGGTAAATTGGTCAACAAAAATGCAGTAGTACTATTTTTTATCAATTGATAACACTGGAGAAAGGCCCCACAAATCACTAAAAATGGTTTGAAACGGTTTTGTACTTGACAATGTAAGTTGTTGAAAGGGATGCCGATGAGCTTTATTCGATGAACAAGAATTACAAACTGAATTTTTTTCTCGTGTACAAGGCAGCGAGAATTTATTTAAAACAAAATTCAAAACTCTGGCATGTGGATGACCCAATCTACGATGCCAAGTGATAATGGACGACGAATTGGAGGAGGCAGCATGTGCTTGTGGGGAAGGCACCAAAGGTGAAGTTGGCCACTTATAAAGACCGTCTCTACTCCGACCGTGGACCAAAGGAGTCCATGTGTTCAGGTCCTTTACACAAAAATGAAAGGGAAAAAATTCAACAGAGGTTAGATTATCTTGACAAAATTTAGAAACTGAAAGTAAGTTACGCTTAATGGTAGGTGCACATAGAGTATTAGAAAGCTCGAAAGCATTATTCGATGCACGTAATTGAGTAGAACTAGTGTGAGTTATGGGGATTTTGTTACCATCACCCATGGAGACATGCTCCATGCCATTGTATGCCTGCAAGTTGTGAGGTTCAGCAGTGACATGATGAGATGCTCCAGAGTCGACAATCCAGGAATCTGCTGGTGCCTGCAATCTTGAAACATAGTTGACCTTTGCCTCAAAATGATTGTGAGATTTTGATCTACACACACTTGCAACAAGTCTTGGTTTGTTGCACAATTGGCAGCGAACACCATCATAAGAGTTGGTGGGGGTGGAAGATCGACACTGATTGGGTAGTAGGGCAATTGTTGGACCACCATTGTTAGTTGCTGCCATTGTTGGGCCGACGAGTGTTTCGAGAATTGGAATGACCAGACCTGTTAGATGTAGCAGCGACAGCAATAATCTGGTCGGGAGCGTGCTTGGACTCTTCAACCCGAAGGAAAAGCTCATGATCCAATAGCTTTTCGTAGAGTTCTTCATAAGAAATAGTGGAGTCACGAGTACGAACCGCAGCAGATATCTTACGAAACTCTTGACCCAAACCACTCAGGATCTTAACAGTAAGTTCTGAGTTGGTAATTGGGGCACCAGCTGTAGAGAGTTCGACAGAAATAGAGCGAATATATTGCAAATATTCGGTGACTGGTTGGGAGTCTTTCGTCAGGCGCGTAAGGCGATCACGCAAACTAAAAATGCGAGTTTGGGAATTATTCGCATAGGTTGTGTGCAATGCATCCCAGGTAGTTTTTGCAGTATTAGCATTTGCAACAGTGGTGGTAATTGTTGGATCAACAGATGCCATAAGGGCGTTTTGAATAAGTTAGTCTTGGCGAAACCAACGAGAAAACGCAGGATTGGCACTAGGGACTGTGCCAGTTGTGATCATGCGAGAAAGGGAGGGAGCAGACCCATCGAGATGTCCATAGAGATCATGACCATGCATAAGCATCGAGAATTGCGCCTTCCACGTTGAAAAGTTTTGGCTGGCAAGTAATTTGATAGGCAATTGGGATGCCGGATTAAATTGAAAGATTGTCACTCCGATGTTTGTATCTGCGGTGAAAACTTGAGAAGTGTCGACCATTTGTGGAGGGTGGGAGAGAAAAAAATATATAGGATCTTACTCTTTAGAGTTTATATTTGCTCTTGATACCATAATGAAACAAGATAAGCTGCAGAAGAACCTTTTATTCTTATTGCTGGAATGGAAATAAATATACATGATGGTCTAACTATTTCCTAAGCTAACTCCACAAAATGGGGAGATAATCCTAAGACTAAACACTGATAGATACCTAGTCAAAATAGAAGAGCAGTAGTAAACTAATAGTAAAACTCAACAGTAACTAATGACTAATAAAACAGTAATTAACTAATTCTATCTAACAGTTGTACAAAGCAACTTATGCGCTGATAGTACAGTCCATTTACCTTCTAAGTGAAAGAAAAAAAATCGGATATCAACTCTTTCATTGTTGGAATTGAGTAAACAATAATAAGAAACTTAGTTGATTCTTATTGATAGGAGACTCTCCAAATAAATAGACATTACATATAAAACTTATTCCTAAAAATAAGCAACAAATAGACCCACAACTAATAAACTCCTAAAATCAGTAACCATTAAATCTTCCTAAAGAAAAGGTCCAGTAAATCCAATTCTTTTATTCGGCTAAATTAAAACACTCAACAGCCTCCCTTAAACCAGATGTTATTCATAGCATCTGTTTACAATCATTCTCTAAGTAGACACCAAGTAATTCGCACAGCTTCACAAATGGACCCAACTTAAGAGGCTTGGTTAATAAATCTGCAACTTGATCTTCACTTCTGCAAAATACCAACTCTATGACTTTATTATTGACAAGATCTCGAAGAAAATGATATCGCACATCGATATGTTTACTTTTCCCATTTAATATTGGATTCTTGGAGAGCTTCATTGTAGAACTATTGTCACAGTAAATCATTGTTGGTTCTTGTTGAAGATGATGTAGCATTTCAAGTATTCGTTTCAACCAAATAATATCTTAACACGCCCCTGATGTTGTAGCAATGTACTATGATTCAGTTGTTGAGTAACAAAATGTTGTTACTGAATCTGTCGTTGTCAAGTTATAACTAGAACGGATTATAGATATGTTTGTGCAGTCTGGATCTGCTTGCATTAGATTTGGGACATTGTTCTGGAGGTCTTTATATTGTTTGATGTGTGCTAATATAATTTTAAGATTAGTTCAAGTATATTTGAAGCTCATGCAATACCAATGCAGATGTCGGTAATAATGTACTGGAATATGTATTTTGTTCTATGAACTTGTTGCATGCGACTGAAAGAGGTGGTTAGTTCTAGAGATTGGGTCATTTCCTTATGGAAAAGGAAATAATTTAACTGAATATGTAAATCTGGTAAGGTCTTATATTGTTTATTGTGTGGTATATAATTTGTGCGCTGGAGATTTTAGCTTATTGTAAGATGAGTTCTTACAATAAACAACATACATAATGTGATCCCACTAGTGGGGTCTGGGAATGGGTTCTTACAATAATGAACATTTTTTTTCATTAAGTAGTTTATGTTATCTGCTTTTTTGGGAACTGCGAGTTTTTTTTGGGATATGAGTCTTTTAACTATCAGAAATACTTAAAAAGAGATAAAAGGACAATCCAAAGAATCATATCCAAACATACTATGGTAGATTATAACTCATATCTCATAAAAAGAAATCCTTTGGCTGCTACTTTGAGCTATATGAGTTTTTCATCACTATGATTTGGTTTTCTGCTTTTTTTAAACAAAGCTAGGTTTGGATCTAGTTGGATTTGGAGCTGAAGTGTTAGAATTTGATCATTGCGACTTCTGATAAGATAATTGTTCAATTCTAGTATGCTTTAATGTTGTTTCTGTGTATTTATGGAGTTTTACTGTTTGTACAAGTTTATGAAGTATTATTTGAGTTGCATTAAGTCATCTTCCTTCAACAACATTTCTGGAGTATGCGTGAAATGAGTCTCTGACATTTGACGCCTTCTCACTAATTTCTCAAACCATCTATCCAAACCATTGTCTCTAGTGTGCTGTGTTGATAGATGATTTGCAGGAACTCCATTCTCTGACATAAAACCATTAGCTACACTTTTAGATTTTCTCTGAAGACTAAGTGGTGGATTTGAAAGAGGAGAGGATTTCTTAAACGGGCCATCTTCTAAATAATGTGATCCTCCCTTACTATACACTGCCATTTCAAATCCTTCAGATACAGATTTCTGATCTGGCGGTTTAAGACCATAATATCCTTGTAAGCTGCTTATGGCTGGCGAAACTTTTGGCTGGGGAGAGGATTTAAGTTTCAGGGACTGAAATGAATCGAATATATTAGAGTGTCGACGACTTGAAGAGGTCCGCTCAGAGCTGCTAGGTCTGCAAAAAAAAAGTCTGATGTTAGCCTCTGTTACAGATGGTAGTTTGCAAAGGTAGAATAACCAAGTGACAAGATTCTGTGTATGAAAAGACATTTTCAGGTTCTTGGTTCAATAAGCCAAATAAAAATTAAGTCAATTTAGCATGTAGTTAAAGTCATACAAATACTCAACGTAGAGGTAAATCAACTTAACACAATCCCCAAACATGTAACTTCAACAGGTCCATTTAATAGTTTCTGCTGAAACTTGTTATTTAAAAAGCATGAGCTTATAATAGAGTTCGAGTTCCTCCTCTCAGCTTGTCTAGGCCAGATTAGTGATAAAACCCTTATGATCTCTCATTATCACATGTCCTTTATTTTTTTCGTCAATTTGATATCTGAACCTGAAATGGCATAGAACAAGTTCCCTACATTTTCTCAGGGCCCAAATACCATCCACCTCTAGTTTGTTAGATGACATTCATAGCTTGTTCATAAGAGGTGTCTTGTGTAAGACAGTAATTCTCCCTTCAGTATTGGTTTGAGAAATTAGTGAGAAGGCGTCAAAAGTCAGAGAGTGGAGTTTTAATGTTGCTAAGATTTGGTTTACTGTATGGTTTATTTTGTGATTTCAATAAAGCTAGATGTGGATCTAGTTGGATTTGGATGTACTAGTAGACTGGATTTGGAGCTGTAGTTTTAGAATTTGATCATGTTGCTTTTGATAAGCTAATTGTTCAATTCTACTCTGTTTTAGCTCTCTGTTTCACATGGTCCACATATATTTATTAAACCAGTCCACCTAGATGTGCAATAGTTACACCATAGTTCCAAATTTAAAGAAAAAAAAGTGTTGAACCTCATATCTATGACGGTGCCTCTCATCTACAAAGCTCTGGTTGCCAAATCTGAGAAAAGATATAGTTTATCCACTTGGTAATATCAATAGGAGAAATCATCCAGAATTATCAAGATACAGCCAATGCAGTTAGGTTGGAATAAGGAAAATCCCTTTAAATTGGTTCTTTCTGCAAGGTGTAAAGAGAAAAGAATAGTTACTTTTGGTTCAGAAAGACAATTTATAAGAAGGGGGCAAAAAGTTATAAATTCTCTTTACCTCGAAAAGGAAAACAACGTCTGTATAGAATGTTAAGTTGCATTGAGTTCATTACAGTGATGTTATGGTTTGATGTGTGGCTTATTGTGTGCTTTGATGGAAACTAGTGTTTCCTGCTTTGTTCAAATAAGTATCTGCAGAGTTGGTTGGAATGGATGTAGAGGTATTTGGATGAACTAGTTGACTAGCTAACTATGCTAGGTTTTGTGGTCAAGAACTAATGATATGTGATATTGTGTTGGAAAAACTCATATTAATGCTATCACACTGTTAGTTGCATTATAAGATGTTTGTATCTTTGTCCCAACACCAGATATTTGTTTTGTTGAAGCAATCATATATCTTCCTTTTTTTATTTTCCTTCTGGAAAAATTGACGCATTTATGTATTCAATGAAATGTTAAGTTTTGTATTTCGTAAAGTATCAAAATAATCAATTTAATGTTTTTTCTCAGGCTAGCATGATCAAGAAGACTGGAACTACCATAGTTGGCACAAATAAAAAGAAGTGGGTATGTTTGAAATAACTACAAGATCTTTCTTTTCTTTCAAAAGGAGGAATATTTCATGTATATAATTACTGCTTTTGCATCAATTCCTTAATATGTTTGTTTTTAGAAAAATTCAATTAGTCATTTTTGATATCCCAATTTGTTCTAGTTAATGAGGATCTAATTTCTATTATTATATAGTTATAAATTTTCTTATGTGCAAATCTTGTGTAGAATTTTCAAGGAAATTGAGGTCAAGTATCGACTTCAACATGCTCGACTTTTGGATTGATGATTTCATAAAGATTTATTGCAAATTTACTGGAGATTTTAATTCCATTTGAATTAGGAGTTAATTAGTTGGTTTTATGTTGAGATTATTACATTTAGTTAGATCTCAATTTTACTTGAGATAGAAAAAATAATTTGTTTTGACATTGTTTACCTTTACATAAAATTTATTATATTGCTATTTTGTTCTTTGATTATAATATTAGAAAATATTTGCTTTATATAATATTTCTTGCTTATCATGAAGGAGATAGTTTTGAATGCACGAACTGTTTGTATGTATTTGTGTCTTGAGAAAAACTATATATAGATTTTTCTGGGATGTTTAAGAAACTTGGTAGCGACATTAGAATATTAATAGGGAAAATTACAAAAATATACTACTTAAGACTTTTATTAACAAAATATCAATATACTTATATTTAATTACAAACTAAGTTTTTAAATTACATACATAACAAAACATTTAATTTTTGTATTTATTTTAATTTTGTTTTACAGATTTTTCTCTCTCATACTATTAGTATTTCGTGCCTTTTATATGGAGTATAATTAGGATATTAATATTTACCAAATATTCTCTCTCCTAAACAGTTTCAAATACACACGATTCATTACTTTTATTTTTTTCCCCTTTTTTAGGCTTAGTGGACCTTTTGGGATCATAATTAGTTTATTCCTTTTTTGATAAAGCTGTTTTTTTACCAAGAAAGGGGTGTACTTATCAATGTGGAGTTATAGTTTCAAGAAATCTTG
>JAJOOR010009026.1:0-38631 GCA_036250505.1 Solanum acaule
CCCCCCCCCCCCCCCCCCCAATTACGCTATAGTGGCCCGTGTTTTAGTATAGGAAAGGACATTTTTTGAAAATAAAATTGATTTTAAGAAATCATTTTAAGGAGTCGCCACTTATTTATTTTTTTAAAATGAAGAAAATTTTAAATTAAATCAAAAAAGACTTAAAACGGAAAAATATTTTTGAAATTCCAAAGAAAGAGTACGAGATTCTTATTTTCATTTCAAGAAGGTTTAAAACACTTGCAATGTCCACTTACATGTAATTATCCGACGAATTGAAAATTTTATTTGATGAACTTTGGGAAAATTATTTATTGTAAATAAAAGGGAAATTTACGTGAAATAGCAAGCATCTAGAGTATAGTAGTGCAGTTTCTTCGATCTGCCATTGTTAGTGGAGATCAGTCTGCTTTTTGTGTGGTGACAACAATCAAGGGCTTCGAGTATGTCTGGGCTAGATTTTTCTTTCCATTTAGATGCAAACACAGTAGACAATGTTGGTTTAAGTGAAGAAATCAAGTGTGCATATGTTGTCGGTGAAGAAATTGGGGTTGATTTGAAGAGGAAAGGGAAGGCACCTATGGATTCTTAACAACCGACTAAAAAACAAAATTTAGGTTGTTCTTCTGGTCTGTCCATTCCTTTAGAGTTGTTCCCCAAAACGGAAACCGAAAATATTGATGGATCCAGCGACAAAGCCATTGATCAGTATTCTCACTTGAAGGAAGGGGAATTTTTAGTTCAAATGGATGTTGATTATATACCGAAGATCGATCATAGTTTTAATCCTAATGTTGTTGCGAAAATAACTTCAGCTTTAACAAAAAAACAACTTGCTATGCCTAGAAAAACATGCTTTGGGAAGTTTTTAGATTTACCTCCTATTGTGTTTCATGGGCGTGTTTTACATAATATTATGATGCGACAAATCCAGCACCATGATTCCAAATCTTTATACATTAATGTTAATGGGGTACAACTCCATTTTGGAATTGCTGAATTTGCCCTTGTTACTGGGCTGTTGTGTAATGATAATACAGCAATCAAAATTCAAACATATGAGAATCGATTGGTGAAACGTTACTTTGGGTCTCCAACGGTGACATGGTATGATCTTGATTCTTTGTTTCGTGCCGGCCAATTCAAGTTTGATATTAATGTAGTGAAGCTGGCAGTTTTGTTTTTCGTGAACACTTTTTTACTGTCCACACTTAAGAGTAAAATTCTTGATATGTCATACTTTGATTTGGTTGAGAGTGGGGACTACAACTCATATGCTTGGGGAGTTGATATATTCAATATTACTCTTGAAGCTTGTTTCAAAAAGTTTAAGACAAAGCCTGATTATTATAGACATGGTGGATTTCCTTTAGCTTTGCAAATTTGGTTCTACGAGTGTTGCCCTGCTTTGAATGGTCTATTTGCTGAACATACACAGTCTGAAGTGTCTAGACTTTTTAATTGGACTATGCACAGACAGTTACCGCATGATTTTGTTTGTTTGCGCATATTTGTCTTAGCAGCTGATAAGGTGAAAAACATTATACCAATTGAAAATGAATTTTTTTTACTTGATTTGGCTGGTTTGTTTTTAGAAGTAGCACTGATGAGTGATGATGATCAAAGCGAGCATTTGAGTAATCAGTTTTTTTGCACACAAGAAGCAAAGCATGATGTTTGTAATGAGGAATCATCTACTAATGCTGACTTGAAGAAAGAGATTGATGGTTTGAAAGCACATGTTGATATGAAGTTTAACGAGATTCTTTAAGCCTTTACTTCATTGAAGAACAATTTGGATGTAATATAGTTTCCAAGTTTTAGTGATATACTATATTTGTATCATTTTCTGTTTTTTTTTTTTTTGGATCCTATTTTGTGTTTTGTATGGTTCTTTTTTGAAATACATTGATTTGTTTTTAATGTTTCTATTTTTTTTAAAAATTATATTAAATAAAAAAAATCTAGAGTATACTATTTAATATAGCTATAGTTTCAATTCTTTTTAATCCGCAGTTACAATTTCACAGAATTTTGCTATTCGGCTTTCTAATTGTATAAATCTAGAATCTATATAATTCGGTCTTGATTGTATAAATCTATAATTTGTATAATTCAATTTCTGATTGTATAAATTCAGAATTTGTATATGCTTACCCTAGTTCTTTGTATACAATTTATGAAAAAATTATAATAAATTACCCTGTTTGTATATTGACAAGTGAAATATACAAACGAGTTTTGAAAAATTCCTAAATGTATAAAAAAAACATAGATTTTGTATATACTTACAATATTTGTATATTCGCAAGCGAAATTTACAAACTGCAGCCTCCATTTGTATATACTTACCCTGTTTGTATATTTGCAAGTGAAATATACAAACCACAACCTACATAGCAAACAAAACTATAACTATGAAGCACAATTATCGAAACTATAACTATATAGTCTTAATTATATCTATTATCTTTGTTATTTCTCAAATTTTCTCTTCATTAAAATTACTCTAGCCCAAATCCATTAAAAACGCAAATTTCACTAGTTTAGTGTCTAATTACCTATCATTCCGTGAGTTTTTGTATTCAATTGCTATCATATTTCGGTCTCCAGATACATGTATCTAGCGCGTCTTGATACATGCATCTCATATACATGTTAAGAGATACATCTAATTATGTGTACCTAAATAAGAAATGTAATTGAAACATGTCAGTTTAGGAGTAAATCATGCGTTCTTCCCTAAATTTCTTCTTAGAAAAATTCAAAAATTAAATTTTTTCCTATTTTTTTACCATAAAAAATATTTTCTCATAGATACATGCAATCTTAACTCGGATACATGTACACTTTATCACATGCATGAGCTCTTAATTAGATACATGTGTATATTTTATCAGATTAGGGGTGGCAAATGGGTGGATTGAATGGGATTTGGATGGATTGAGTTAAAATGGATTGGATCACAATCCACCCAAATAAAATATGGGTAAATATGGATTTAGTCAAATATGGTTTGGATAAAATGGTAATAACCCACTTTAATCTTCTAAAACCAAAATATATTAAATCAAAGCTAAGTTATTAATACCTCAACCCTTACCATCCCACCCTACCCCAACGATACCACCCCCATATTCCTCCCTCCACCACCAAAATAAATTTAAAAAAAAATAACCCCTACCCCCAACTGCCCCCACCCCACCCCGCCACCCCCACCTGCCCCTACCCCACTTTTTTGTTTGAAAAAAGAAAAATTTAAAAATATATTTTTTGGTCAACCCTATCCCCCTCACCCCCCTCCCTCCACCCATGTACCCCCCCCCCCCCAACCACCTTCCACAAACCTACCCCTAATTTTTTTTTGTTTTCCAAAAACAAAAAAATATAATTTAACCCCTCCCCCCGGGCACCCCCCACACCATCCACCAACCTACCCTTGAATTTTTTTGGTTTTCCAAAAAAAAAAAAAAAAGTTTTTGCAAAAACAAATAAAATTTACCCCCCCCCCCCTTCCACTAACCTATCCCTAAATTTTTTTTGTTTTCCAAAAACAAAAAAAAAATCTACCCCCACCCCAACTTCAACCAATCTATCCCTAATTTTTTTTTGTTTTCCAAAAACAAAAAAGATTCTATTTTTTCAATCAAGTTTGAAATTAATTGAATTTTTGAAAATGAATATTAAATTATTATTTTTTAGCACAATTAAGAATTTTGAGTGGAAGTGAAAACTAAGTGATCTATTATGGGTCAATATGAATACCTATATTTTATCCATTTTGACCATATTTGTAGAGACTATTAAAATAGCTGAAGCCCATATTTACCCAATTAAAATATGAGTAATCCAAGTCATTAAATATGAGCAAAATGGACTCATTTCATTAATATGAGCTGAAATTGCCACCCCTATATCAAATACATATTTTGACCACTGTCTCTCCTCCTAATCTCCCCTTCGTCTCTCTCTCTCTCCCCTATCTGGCCAGAGATCATCGTCTCCAGCGAAAACATCACCAAACCCGCAAGTGGACATTCTGCCAACCATGATGTTGATAAACTGAAAAATTACTCCACAAAATTAGCGAGGGTTGCAGTAAGAATACGTGGGAGGGAAGAATTAGGAGAAAGAGTGGACTAATTTGGAGGGAAAGAGTAAATTAGGGAGATAATTAAGCGGATATGACTCTATTTAAGACTATTTTAAGGAGTGATGTATTGTAATATATCTGATTCCAAATCAGATACATATATAATAAATAGTGAGATAATACATACCTATTTAAAGTATAAATTAGATTTGTAAGATATGATATAAATGAAGTTAATATCTTTAAAAGGTTATTGAACTATGTAAAATCATCTAACAAAGTCATTAAAGTTTGTTTTATATCAATAAAATCGCTCAACTTATTAGTTTTATCTCCAAAAATCACTCAATTACATTTTTCATTAAACTATATTTCACATGACTAAATAAATTATTATTTTTGCCACCTAATCATCACAATAAATTAAATTGTAAAGTCAATATTTTTAGCATATGAATTTTATAGGATATGGAAATCGAATTCCATTTTAGCAATATGAATTTATACGAATTAGTAAATTTGAATCCTAATTCAAAAAACACTTCATCAATGCTTTAAAAGATACTTAAAAGCCTCAATTATGCCTCACTAGGACCAGTTACATGACAACCAAGTTGAACTTTGTTTTTATTATTATTTTAAAGGATAAATTTGACACACAAGTCACATAAACAGATTTAAGAACATAAAACTAATTAGTATAGAAGAGTATAAGCAGGAAAATAGTTGGTTTCGTTCATTGAAGCTGAAATTCTCCTAAGACCAAAGAACCTAGAAACGCTACTGATTATTTTGCAAAAAGAAAATCAGGCGAAGAAGGAGAAAAAAGCATAATTACCTGGCATAAAAATAAACATATTATATAATTTTATTATTTATTTATGAGGTTGTGATTACATGGCATAAAAATAAATATAATTTTATAATTTTGTTGGATTCATGATTGGGATAAAAAGTAATTTATCAAATTTATTTTAATGATAAATGTAGTTGAATGATTTTTTAAGATAAACTAAGTTGAGTGACTTTATTGATACAAAACAAAGTTTAATGACTTTACTAGATAATTTTCTATAGTTCAATGATCTTTTAAGATATTAACTAGATATAAATATATATATTTAATTTGGTTATTTTTCCTTAATTAAAACTTGGTCGAGTTAAGCAAATTATATGGATTTGGGCTAATTTTTCCTCCCCTCCTCAACTTTAATTTCATGTAAACTAGAATACATTGATCCCCTTTACACATTCCAATGCAAAATCTAGTCAAATGTCCTTTATAATAAATTTTTTTAATAAGAAGAATGACTGCGTGTAAAAGAAGAGACCCTATCCATTATCATTAAAAAAAAAAATCCACTTTATCAACTTGATGATACGTCAAAATTAAACCCAAAATCAGTCAAAGATATTCTTTATCAATGATTATTACCCATTTTAAGATGAGTTGTATAAAGTAATACTATGTAGCTTTATGCATGGGGAGATAATTTAATAATTAATCTTTCTTAATCCCTAATACGCCTCGTTTATGCAAATCATTAATATAATACTACTCAAATACCTTAAAAAAGAAAAGCACAAAATGCTTTGATGATTAGAAGGAAACAAGTGAATGCTTTTTTTTGCCTTTTTATTAAAATAATGTAAACATAATTCTTAAATTAGTATTTATTTTTTTTGTTTATTCGTTACCTTCTATGGGGTTGTAAGTTCTTGTGACGTCCATTGTGTGCATTCAGACTAGAAAAAAGAAGAAATGTGGGGAGACATCCTTTAGGCAAATCTTTTCTAGTTGGCAAGGGAAAATTAAAGTAGTATTAATTATTTTAAATACGTTATTAGGAAATTAAAGTAGTATTAATTATTTTGAATATATTATTAACTTGGAGAATATCATCACGTCACTTTATATTCATGTTCAAACTATGTTACAACTTACAACTCTTTTTTTTAATCGTTCTTTTGCTTTAGATATACAATGAGACAAAGTTCAGATGTTTAGAGGGAAAAGATAGTTTTGTTTGAATTAAATATGAATAATTGGGATGAGATACCAACATGAGTATGGATAACGATAGACTACAATATCATAGCGTAACTTCATTCTTTTTTACATGATAGAGTAAGGTTTGAATGCTAGGATTAGGGTTGCATAATATTGAATCAAAAATATATTGTATCAAATTGTAACTTGAGAAAAAAATTCGGCAAGTGGTTTGGTTTGACTTGGTTTGGTATTGAAAAAAAAAAATCGATTATACTTGGGTTGGTTTGATTTTAACTTTAAAAAGTCAACTCAAGACCAAATCAATCCACATTAACTGATATATAAACTTAGGTCATGAGAAATGATTTAGAGAATAAGTTATAAATAATGTTAAGAGTAAAACATAAAAAGAATAATCTTAGTATGCTGAAAGTGACAAAGTAAAAATAGATTTTTAGTATAGTGGACAAGTAGAAACAAACATAGAATAATTTTTTTACTAATCCATCTTAAATAAACTAGCACCTAACTATCTCAACAATCCTCTTGATTACGTTCAAGATTTGCTCCACTTAAAGAACTAGGTTCTTTTTATGCAACTAAAATAGTAACATAAATGATACACGAGTTTATCGTGGAAAATCTTCTTGATTAAAAGAGTAAAAATTACGACCTATGTTGAGTAGGATGTTCAACCAAAACTTCACGAACTTCTAAGAGTGATTTAAATTATAAATTTATAATCCAAGGGACTAACTTTAATATCTCAACTTAAAAGTTCACACCTACACAATCACTAGTACATAATGTGGAAGAGCCAAGATGCAATGCGTGCGTCCTCTTGCTGGCGGTGAAAACACGCGGCAAAGAAAGAAAGAAGGGAGAAGGGAAAATTATAGACTTACCTTTTTGGATGTCCGAAGAAACTCCCTCTGATAGTAGTAAAATAAGTAACAAGTTGAACAACAACTTACAAACTCGAACTAGACAGACACACCCCAAACTCAATAAAATTGGATTGGGGAAAGAAAGAATATATCAAACTTTAGAAGACGAGACAAGGATCGTGTTAATTATCAATGGTCTTCCTAGAGTTATTGGGAAGAGGTTAGTCATTACGATAGAAACCAAATCTCATATATCTCCCTACAGTAATTTTTTTCATATTCAAAATACAAATTCAAGACCAAATCAATTAGTGGAAATTACAAAAGTATACTACTTAAGACTATAATTAACAAAATATCAATGTACTTCTATTTAATTACAAACATAGTTTTTAAATTACATACATAACAAATTAATTAATTTTCATTTTTAAGTTTATTTATTTTTTCAGATTTTTCTCTCTCATGCTTTTTGATTAACGTGCATTTAATATGGAGTATAATTAGGGTATTAAAATTTTCCAATATTATCTCTCCTATTATAGTCCCATATCTACAGGTTTCATTGATTATTATTGGGATCATATTTATTTTCTTCCTTTTTTTATATAACTTTTTATGTTACCAATAAAGTTATGTAGCCATAGGTGAGTTACGTTATAGTTTCTAGGAAATTTCACTACAAGAAAAATGACTTTTAATGAATGGAAATTCGGTCATTAAAAGTCCATATCCAGTCGTTAAAGGTCTATAACGACCGGGCAAAAATTGGTCATCACCGGTCGTTAAAAGCTCCGTCGTTAAACTATTAGGCGAGTCTCCGAAAGGTCCTAAATCCCGCCGAATGTTCCAGTGTGCTGAGCCATTAAAGAAAAGATCAAGTCGGCGATGAAAAGGAGCAGTCGGCGTGTCACCGAACAGTTCCGCGTTGCAGTACTATACCGCCCAATGATCCAGAACATGAAGATGCTGAAGGAAAGAGCTGAAAGGCGATGAAGAAGACCAAAGGGTGGATCGCCGAGTGCATCGGCGATCCCAACTAACTGTGCCGAGTGACCCTTCACAGCACACTTTTAGACACCTATAAATACTTGTTTAAATTTTATTTCAGTAGGCAATTTTAGATACAACATTTTATTTTTCTAACTTTCAAGTAGAGAGACATTGTTCTTAGACCTTGAAGATTCAAAGGGTTTCATCTCCAAGAAATTGGACTTGGGTCTCAAAGATTCTTCACTCGTGACGTGTTTTAAGACTTAATTCTTCATACCCAATTGATGGAAACTGATATTGGTATAAATTTTTGTTTCTTCTACATGTCTAGCTAAAACCCCAATTCTTGGGGTGTGATTTTGTGAATATGGATTAAATTATCTATTGGATCTTGCTTATTGATGGTTTATTTGTTGTTTAAATGTGATTTCGTTTAGTAGTTGTGTATGAACTTAATGGAATTGTAGTTGCAAATATGATTTCATCTTACTGTTTTTGGCTTGCTCGAGAGAGAGGTCGTAAAACTAAGACTACTAAATTGATAGCCGATGGTATTGGGTCGATATGGGTTCAGCTCGAGAGAGTGAATCTTAGTCCTTCTCCCACACATTCAGCTCGAGAGAGTGAATCGGCTAAGACGGAGGTTGTGCTTAATGCGGCAACTCGGTGTTCGAGAGAAATCGAGTTAATTCGGGGTAAGTTGCTCGAGCCACTATAGTCTAGCCTAGTCACAAATACTCAACAATTTACTATCAAAAGCATGTACCCGATAATTTAGTCTATCCTGTATTCCTATCACATCCAAAGAATCCCATCTCTCTATCTCGTTTTCGTATATTTTTGTTGTTTTAGTAGTTAATTAATACAAACCCCCAATTGATAATTGACGCTTGCGTCACTCCTTAGATTTAATATGTTTTTATTCGTTAATATTTATAGCTATGACTAATTAGAACTTGATTTTATTATTCTACTAATTCTCAAAACCACTCCATGTGGGAATGATCCCAACCCTTGGTTGGGTTATATCACTACATGCGATCGTTTGGCACTTGAACCGAAATAGTGTAAGTTCATTATGTCGAACATCAAAATGGCACCGCTGCCGGAGAGTGGTGTTACTTGAGAATTCTTAGTTAAGTTGAATTTCGTTCTTGTTAATTATAGTTACACTTACTTAATTTTTAGTTTTGTTTTGCTTGCTTGTGTATTGAAACAGGAAAGATGAGTATGAATGCTAACTATGGGTACCAAATGGACCAAGTGCTATCTTCTCTCTACCCAGAGCCAAAAGAGAGGTGGCCTCATGAAAATGAGGCAAACCTCACTAATGGAACTTGAGTGAGGACTTGCGTCGTGTCACGACGTTAACTAAGGTGCTGCTTGAGAGGCAACCCAAGACCCCTTATCGCTTTATTTTTGCTTTAAGAAATAATGATGTGTTGTTTGTGTAGGTCGAAGTGGGAAAGTTGTTGAAAAGTGCAGATTGGCGAGCAAATGGTCCAGTCGGCGCATCGTCGAAGAGGTCGGCGACCCCGATCCAGACCATCGTTGGACTCAAGACAATTTTACATTAGAATCTGTTAAACTCGGCGAGCCCAAGAAACTATTAGCGAATCGCCAACCAGGTCGGTGATCCCGATCTAATCCGCCGTTTGGACCCCCACATTAACTGAGGATCCTGTAAAACTCGTTGAGGTAAGTGACCACTCGGCGTATCGCCGAGTGGGTCGTCTAGCATGACTAATGTCGCCGAATGGGCGAGAATTGAACTGTTTCTTAAAAGGTCAAAGGTTTAAACTTTCAAACTCTTCACTTTTCCTCACTTTCAATCGTCACAAACTCACACCCGCACCTTAGTTTCTATAATTTTGCAATTTTAAAGTATTTTAGTTGTTGATTTGTGTTTGGAGTGGATTACATTGCCACCTAGCATTTCAAAAGTATTTTAATCGGCATCTAAGGTTGGTTTTTCCGAACCCCAAATTTATTTTTAGCAATTTTGTACTCATTTGCAATGATCTTATCTTAATGATGTGTATTGGGCCTCTCGGTCTTAATTGTTTTTGCTTATGCCTATAAAAATCTTGCCCGCAGTGTTTATATTGTTAAAATCCCATATTTTTGTTTCTTAAAATCGGTTAAATCTTGTGGGGTTGTGCTTGCATGTTGTTGAGTCTAGCAGGGAAAAGTCTGAGTATCCCGAGATATGGTAAAGACTAATATTGTTATGCCACCCCAGAAAAGAGCATGGGATATCACAATAAATGAAGGGGGTCAAATCCTCTCCAGAAAGAAAGACAAGAACCTCCACTTAGAAATAAAGGCAAGGACAAAAGGCCCATTTCGACAGGGAGAATTCTCCCCAAGGCCCTTATATTCCTTCATGGGCCCAGGGATTCTATGTAGCTGAGCAGGCCGTTTTGGCGGATACACCCTTGGCAGCTCCTAGTGGGTCTGGTCCTGCTTTTTCTTCTAATGTGACTCCGGGTACTGAGACCCAGGACCAGAGTGATGCACCGGGCATTGATGCCCAGACAGATGGAGCAACTGTGTAGACAGGACCCCCTCTTTCTCCCTCTCTGTCTTACTTTATTTTACTTTCAGATATTTTCATTTGCATTTGAGGAAAAATGATTTTTGTTTGTGGTGGGGTGAGGCTCACCTTTGTGCATATTTGTTTTGTTTATATAATTGAGTTTTGAACTAAATTCGTGTTATACACTGTTTTTGTGGAAGGTTTGAGCTTGTGGCTCCTTGTTTTTAATTGTAAATGATTTTTGACCCTTTCGAAAATTGTTTGCCACCTCTTGTACGTGTTGAATGTGGTTGTTCTCTTGTAAATTTAAGTATCAGTTTTGATCAATACCGATGACTTGAATAGTGCTTATAATCGAACATAAATGAATGTGCGGCTATGATGAGGCTAATTGAAGTTGTATAGACAATATGTGAACTCTTTGCATATCATTGTGACTAGCCAATTATCGAATCGAGTTCTCTTGTGATGAACATTGCACACTAGCGAAAGTATGGAGTCTTGTTTGACTTTGGTGTCAATGCCTTGTGTGATGAGCTTACTGTGAACCATGCATGATGATACCTAGAATTTGCTCCATTGGTCTGGTTGACTAAGTGATGCAATTTCTTGAGATGATCTTAGGCAACTTTAAAGAGTGTGAACCAATTTGAAATTATACCTCTTTTGCGGCCTACCTTGTGAGTGTGTGAACCTCTTTTGAGCACCCTTTGAACCTCAACCTTTTCTTGGAAGAAACTTGATAACATTGTAACCTTTCCTTATCCATTACCCATAATCCTCATGATATGCGGTCAGTTTGAATAACCAACTTAGGCCAAAAGCCTAAGTTGGGGGTGTGGTGAAAAGAGAAGGCAAATCAAGTAAATGCAAAGGAGTCCCTCATGCCCATGTTTTGAAAAAAAAAATGGAATCCCTCCATATAAAGAAAAAGAGAGAGAAAAAAAGAAAAGATTGAAAAAGATAAAAAAAAGGCGTGAAATAAAGTTATAGAAATACATAGAAAATGGGGTTTCCAACGACTCATGGAAAATGAATAAGAGGTGACTTTTGAGCTTGAATGAAAATGACAAAGAGAAGGAAAGAAGGTACTGTTCACATCACATTTCATGAGGATTTTCAGCCTATAAGCCTAAATGACCATACCATTACACTCAGCCCCGTTACAAGCCTTGAAAAAATCTTTTTGATCTTGAAAGAGCTGAAGCAAAAGTCGATCGGAAAATAAGGGCAAACCTATGGGTGAAATCATACATTGTGTTCATCTTTGTGAGTGTCAGCGTTGCATTTGATTCCGAAACTTTAAATTCTTGAACCATTGTGTGTGAATATGGAATCATTCTTTGTGTGAAGGCATTTGAACACTTTAGTTGAGCTTGAACTTGCATTTGAAACAAGTATGGTGAGCTTGAAATTCTTTGATAATGGTGTGTCACAACTTGAAGCTTTGAGTACACATTTGATCTTCGCATGAGTAAATTGAGTCTTGTGTGTGCATTCATGATTGAGTCTTGTGTAGCATTGTTCGAGACATCTTTTTTGAACTGTCGAGCTTGAGTTTTACTTGAGGACAAGCAAAAGTATAAGTTGGGGTGTTGATGAGTCCACAATTTGGACTCATTTAGGGCTATATTTTAATAGAATTAGTGTCCTCAAATGCATATTTTTTCTCAATAACAAATGTAAACCCTTAAGTTTCAGGTATTTGGATTGAGAGACAACACTTGGACACTCTCAAGCATAAAGGAACAAAGTGGCTGAAATAACGGAGAAAAGACTTCCTGAGGATCGCCTAAACTATTAGGCGAGTCACCGAAAGGTCCTAAATCCCGCCGAATGTTCCAGTGTGCTGAGCGCTGAAGGAAAGATCAAGTCGGCGATGAAAAGGAGCAGTCGGCGCATCGCCAAAAAGTTCCGCAATGCAGTACTATACCGCCCAATGATCCAGAACGCGAAGATGCTGAAAGCAAAACCTGAAAGGCTATGAAATAGACCAAAGGGAAGATCGCTGAGTGCATCGGCGATCCCGACTAACTGTGCCGAGTGACCTTTTGCATCACACTTTTAGACACCTATAAATACTTGTTTAAATTTTATTTCAGTGGGCAATTTTAGATACAACATTTTATTTTTCTATGTTTCAAGTAGAGAGACATTGTTCTTAGACCTTGAAGATTCAAAGGGTTTCATCTCCAAGAAATTGGACTTGGGTCTCAAATATTTTTCACTCTTGACGTGTTTTAAGACTTAATTCTTCATACCCAGTTGCTGGAAACTGATATTGGTATAAATTTTTATCTCTTCTACATGTCTAGCTAAAACCCCAATTCTTGGGGTGTGATTTTGTGAATATGGGTTAAATTATCTTTTGGATCTTGCTTATTGATGGTTTATTTGTTGTTTAAATGTGATTTCGTTTAGTAGTTGTGTATGAACTTAATGGAATTGTAGTTGCAAATACGTTTCATCTTACTGTTTTTGGCTTGCTCGAGAGAGAGGTCGTAAAACTAAGACTACTAAATTGATAGCATGTGGTATTGGGTCGACATGGGTTCAACTTGAGAGAGTGAATCTTAGTCATTCTCCCACACATTCAGCTCGAGAGAGTGAATGGGCTAACAAGGAGGTTGTGCTTAATGCGGCAACTCGGTGTTCGAGAGAAATTGAGTTGATTCGGGGTAAGTTGCTCGAGAGAGAATTTACCCTCACTATAGTCTTGCCTAGTCACAAATACTTAACAATTTACTATCAAAAGCATGTACCCGATAATTTAGTCTATCCCGTATTCCTATCACATCCCAAGAATCCCGTATCTATATCTCATTTTCTTATATTTTTGCTGTTTTTAGTTGTTAATTAATACAAACCCCCCATTGATAATTGACGCTTGCGTCACTCCTTAGATTTAATATGTTTTTATTCGTTAATATTTATAGTTATGACTAATTAGAACTTGATTTTAATTTTCTACTAATTCTCAAAACCACTCCCCGTGGGAATGATCCCAACCCTTGGTTGGGTTATATCAATACACGCGATCGTTTGGCACTTGAACCAAAATAGTGTCAGTTGATTACGTCGAACATCATGTTGGTTAATTTCTTGTGAGAACTTATTGTGAGTTTGGTTTATAATAGAACATTTCAACAAAAAATGTGTGTTTTTGGTATATAATATAACTATGTGTGAGATTGGTATATAATACCAACATGTCAGACACTGTATACCAGCATTATTACATGTTTTAACGTAAGTAGTAGTTAAAAGATTCGATGTATGATGTGGGCATGTAATACCAACATTTCATTCAAAACATAATCATTTACTTTAAGTAGTGGTTTCATATTCAATGTTTCATGTAGATATAAATTACCAGAATATCAACCACTATATACACCAATGTTTACTATTATTTTTCTTTACACAACTATACCAATTGTGTATGTACTGGGTATTTATAGTGCAACCATTATTTTTAACATTTTTAGCATTATACATAATTTCTTACGTTAATGATGTCTAATATAAACTAAACTTTTCACTTTAACTAGCTTTAAGTGTATTCAATGTTTCAGGCTGGTATATTATACCAGTATATCATCTAGTATATATCCCTCATTTATTACCAATACTTGTGCCTATCTCATCACAAGTACACCAAATCGGTACGTGATAGCCATTATCTACGTCCATTTTTGTTAACATTTTTCAGTACTACTCCAAAATTATACCAAAAAATTTACGTTAATGATGTGTATTAATTTTGGTTCCAAACAAAAAAATATTTACTCTAAGTAATATTTTCAATTCAATTTTTATCAATATTTTTATTTCACAATAAGCGCACCAATTGTGCTACATTTTTTTTGTATGTTACACTAACATTCACTCATTAGTTACAGTACAAATTTTTTTAACATGTTGCATTTATCTGTCATCTAGAACGCAACATTGTATGACAAACACGACAATACCAAGCCTGTATGTCAAACATGAGAATACCAAAGATATGTCAATTAAATCATCAATAATACAAATAAACTAATCAAGAGTAATTAACCAAATTAAATAAAAGGGCATTTATCAGTCTTAAAAAAATTCAGAACTATTGAAAGAAAACATCAACAATAATAATTGAAATACAACAATGTTAATTCTGATAAGCAAATTTGGGGCAAGTCTTTTTGTTATGCCCTGAAAATGATAGAAAGGAAAAGAGTTTAGGAAAGGACCCTAAAAATGATGAAAACGTTCTCCCAAGTCGTCGTTCTTCAAAACCCCCAAAAAGAATGTCTAACAAAATAGAATATTTAACTATTTATACTAATAGGCGAAACGGTCAAAACTGGGAACAAAGGGCGCGACGCGGAGACATCTTTAAATTCCCTTACACACAAAATTGCTCCTCTCCACAACGCGGGCACTCCACGGAGTGTTCTGCCTCAAAATTGCTTCGTTGAATTAATTTAGGACTCCCTCTCCGCGACGCGGAGAGGGCACGGAGTGCTCTACTTGGAATTTGATTTCACGAGCCAAATTATAATTCCTCTCCACGACGCGGAGAGGATACGGAGATGCCTTAAGTGACTTTTCTTGAATTTTCTTCCTTGCTTTCTTTGGACTCAGATCTTCTGTGTTCCCCATTGTCCATTTTCGTGCTCGTTTCTCCAATTAAGCCCACCTACACCACTAATCATGTTGGTTAGCTCATAAACAACCAAAATACTCGATAAGACTATAAACACACACACATTGAATTCAAACTTAGCTTAAATGCGGGCATTATTAGATTTCTAGGCATATAAATATGCCTAAGATCACTACCCCACACTTAGAGCTTTGTTCGTCCTCGAACAACTTACTAACTACTCCTAGACCTAGACTTACTACTATGGTATTTGAGCGTTCGCCACTTCCTTCCAAGGATCTGTAACCAGTTAACACGGACATGATTTCATTCAAAGTATGCATGACTCTGTAATTAACTTGACAACTTTTAGAAACCAACGCATTCCACAAAATGTGCACCATTATATATCACATATATTTCATACAACAAGTGCCCCTCGCTCCAAAGAATAGTCCACACACTCAACTCAGCAAATTGAATATACTTCAAGGACTTTGCAAACAAGGTACACTCTCACTCAACAACAACATCAAACTTGTATGCATTGAGAACCATAAGCTTGCCCATTATGTACATCTCTATTAATAAAATGTGTTATGCTCAAAATCAAATAGGACTTATTTCGGTTGTAATGTAGGCTTAAGGTAAGGGAGGATTCGTTTAAATAAAATTAGTGATTGTCCTATCTAATGCACCATATTCAACTTTTTTCTTACATTCACAACTTTTTGTTTTCGTCAGCCCCATCTTTCTTCATAGGTTTCCCACTAGTGTTACCAACCTTGCCTTTATTTCTCACTCGCCCAATGATTTTTTTTTTTTGACACTCAACAATAGCCACCCTTTACTTAGAGATTTCTCTCGAGTTAAGGTGCACAATGCCCTTAGAAGGGCCAGAGCCATCATTAAGGTATTTAACAAGTTAGCAACCTTCAACTTAGGCTTTTAACCATAGTCGAAGTGCACAATGTCCTAAGGACCAGGGCCAATCTCAGATTTAAACTCATGGGGTATCATTTAACCTCATCTTTTCACTCTTCCCCAACAAACTAAACATTTCCACCCTATTTACTCTTTCCGCTGTTTTCACTTTTCCTCCTAACATAGTGCATTAGGGATTTGGGATCAAAGCTAACGGTATCAATAAAAGGGATTCAGCTTCATTATGTGGGTTAGAACAAAAGGCTAAAAAGGCTCAATTGGGCTATACTAAGGATATTATTTCTGAAAAGGCTAAAATTCCAGACAATTCAAAGAAGGCCTATTATCATTTTCTAAACACAATAGCACTTGTATTACGCTTCAATAACAAGTCGGGCAAGTTCTAGACTCAGATGCATTCATGGATATTATAAAAACTCACCGTTCATGGCACAAGTTATACTCAAGAATTGACAATCACATCAACACAATTAGATCATGCACAAGGTTCAAATTAAGCTTAAGTTGCATTATTCAAGTCATATACAAAAAAGTTCAACTGCATTCATATATCAATTTCAAACATGCTTTTCATACATATTTCTTTCAGAATTTCAGCTTCAGCACAACCCAACCTAAGATTCAATGACGAAATTTCCCTTAAGACGGTCGTCATCCATCTATCATTGGGCAACGTGAATCAACTATGACTACTGACTCAATCCTACAAAGACAAAATCTTTATGTATTTTGTATGGTTCTAAGGGACTGTCCTTGGCCAAAGAACCAAAAAAACCTCCAAGGAACCCAAAATAAAACAAAACAAAGACAAAAAAAGACTCTAGCAATGTTCAACAATAAAAATATATGTACAGACCAGGTATGTTTTTCACCCCTCACCCCACACTTATACATTAGCACTGGCTCCAGTGCTTTACAAAAATATCAGAATAATACATGAGGTAAGGTAAAATACTTCCTAATCAATCTTCTATCACATCACCCCTTTCGGCCTCATCACCGACCTGAGCAGGGTCTATGTCCTTATCCGAGTCGGACTCCATATCTGAGCTGGTCCGCAATCTCTTCTCATCGGTCGAAATGTCATTGTCGATCGGCTCACGAAACTCATGACCAATGCTGAGTAGTGCCTTAACGTGGTCATTCAGGGGGTAACGCCTCTCAACCTCTCCAAACTGTATAGCAGTGGACGCCAGGCAGCCATTCTGGTGGCGCAGCATCTCCAGGCCGTACATCCTCGCCATGATAAGCTCATCCCTTCTATGGCGCTCGACAGTGGTGAGAGTTGGGCCAAACTCAGTATCGGGCCATTTAGTCCTAGTGATATCCACTGGTGCAGGGAATAGGGGCGCCATGTAGCCCACATTTTCTTCAGGAACACCTGCAGTACTACACATCTTTGTAATCAGGTCACCAAAAGCATACATGTGCCCTTTGTGAACCCAGGCCTTTCGCATCACAGATTTCACAACAGCTCCTATATTCATCTTCGTTCCAGTCATCAAACAATATACCAGGCACACCCTGTCGCGATTAATATTTGTGTAGTAGAGACCCGGTATCAGACAGTTCATGACAACCTTCAGCCAGACGCGTGTTTCCCGAAGTATGTGAGCATAGGGAAGAGATTGGTGATATCTATTCTCACTATGCTTAGTCCATTGAGCCATGGACTAGGGACCGCACAGAGTATGTCGGATGGATTGGTATAGAGGGCGTATGTTCAACCCTATCAGCACTAGTGGGCCCGCATCCTGTGGTGTATCCAATATGTCATTTATACCTGAGGGAGTGATAGGCACATTCCTTCCTCGCACCGTCACAAAATGGGATCTTGTCTCTGGTGCCCAGTGGCATAGAACTCTCGGACTATGTGCAAGTTGAACTCTTCCGGTTCAGTAAAGATAAACTCCATCCGCAGCTCCCTAATTTGCCTCAGGATCTGTGGGAATTCACGCGCCAGGCTGTCCCTATCAATACAAACATCGAAGAAATAAGTGGCATCGATGTGCTTTTTGTACCAAGCCTTGCCTTTCTTTGTGACAACTTTTACCCAAAACCGCCTAGTTTGGCCCTTAGGAACTGCAGGTGTAGGTGGTACATTCCCACTTCTGACACGTTTCATATGGCTTGAGGTTGCAACTTCCTTCCCGGGTCTTTGAGAACTCGACATGTTTACCTGCAAACATAGCATAGTTCAGCCCAAATGACTACATAACAGTGATAAAGAATATGGGTGGTGTGCACACACCACCCCACACTTAGTTCAATGCAGCCTCGTGCCTAGGTACTCAGACTTCCCACAAGCATACTCAACTAAACTACAGGTAAACATCACAAACCTCAACAAATGTCTTATGCACGTACCACAGATTTACCCAATTTGCAATCACAGCCTAATTCAAAGGCTACATACAACTATTCGTGCTACTCAAGAATTCACACAATGACATTAAGATAACACCACTGACTCGCTGTCCCATAAACATATTTGAACGACCTAGTCACAATCAAACTCATACACGAGTCAATAGAGGGAATTTCAACTCTAACAATCAAACTACCTACTTCAATTTAGTACCCCAACAATCCAAGCCAAATGACATACCCCAATGCGATTACCCAATATGCAACTCCAACCCCCAATTCATTCGATACCTACATGCCAACAAGAATTGGGTAATTCTACTCAAGAATTTGACTACCCACTGCTTATTTTGACAAACAACCATACTCGCATACAACCATTCATCAATTCAAACAACTTAACCTAATAAAACAATCACAAGTAGCAATAGCTGCTTCACTCAACGAAACTGCTCCCCAAACTATCATGTTCATCTAATCCCATTCGACCCATGCCTCAACATAATCAAAACTTCCCCAGTATTAACGAACACCAACACATATCACAGCAAATCAGGACGCCCAACTTTTGCATCAAATGAAAAATAAAAGACAAACATGTGATGCTGGAGGTGATGAGACTCGAAGGAAAAGAATACGAATTTGCTTCGCGTTATGGATGCACTCTAAAAATTCAAACAAGGGAGAAAAGAGAGGGGATAATTCGCGACTAAGGGTGAAAGAATGGGGGTTTTCTGAAGAATTAGGGGTTAAAAGGGGTTATGGGTTGGGTTATTTCAATTTAAAAACGGTAAAACCCATTTCAATTAATGAAAAATCAAAAAAACATACCTGGGAGCGCGACGCGGGGTGGACACAGAGTGTTCTGTCTCGCAAAATTTATTAATATTTTTACGAAGTCAAAATTTCATCCCCTTTCCGCAACGCGGGGTTGTTACACTAACCCTCATTTTCTTGACGTAGATGTTAATCATCATCGAAACCAAAATTCGGGCCTCCCTCCGCGACGTGGTTCCTTCACAAACCACTCTGTCTCGCTTTGGAAAATTAATTCCAAGCGAGGTGAAATTTCTACCCCTCTCCGCGACACGCCATGGGCTAAAATACCTGATCCCTGCATATTTTAAGCTCAAACCCATTAGTATAAACACGATGGGTTGCCTCACATCCAACGCCTTAGTTTTGGTCATGTCATAACTCATCTTTTTGTATTTTTCTCATTTTATCATTTTTTTACTAATTTCTATGATTTGAAATTACAAAACAAAAACAAATAAATCCTAACTATTACAAGGGTTCACGGGTTGCCTCCTATGTAGCACCTAATTTAACGTCGCGGCACGACCCATCTCATGACTCATCTGTCATTCAATGTGAGCACTTCAAGCTCACGATCCACATCATTCCCAAAATAGTGCTTGACTCGTTGCCCATTCACAAGGAAAGTAGAGCTCTTGTTCTTGTTCCTTAGTTCCACCGCACCATGTTGAGTCATTCTCACAACTTCAAAAGGGCCACTCCATTTAGATCGAAGCTTTTCGGGAACAACTTCAACATTGAGTTAAACAACAACACTATTTGACCAGGCACAAAGGTGCGTGATACAATATGCTTGCCACATCTTGGTCTTCTCTTTGTACAGCTTAGCATTTTCATAGGCATGAAGCCTGAACTCTTCTAATTGATACAGCTGTGTTATTCTCTTCCTCCGGCTACCTCAACATCCAGATTCAACTTTTTGATCTCCCAATATGCCTTATGCTCCAATTCAGCTGGTAGGTGACATGCTTTTCCAAACACCATTCGGTAAGGAGAAGTCCCTATCGGTGTCCTTGTATGCAGTCCAGTATGCCCACAAAGCATCATCATATTGTCAGCACTATCTTTCTTTTGGGCATTCACCGTCTTTTGGAGAATCTGCTTGACTTCTCTATTAGATATTTCCACCTGCCCACTAGTTTGGGGATGATATGTTGTAGCCACCTTGTGTCTCACCCCATATTTAGCTAACAAATTACGCACTGAACTATTAATAAAGTGTTTACCTCCATCACTAATCATAGCCCTTGGAGTTCCGAACCTGGTGAAGATGTGTTTCATGATGAACTTCACAACCACTTTTCCATCATTGGATGGTAGTGCAATTGCCTCCACCCACTTGGACACGTAGTCCACTGCCACTAAAATGTATTGATTACCATGGGACGATGGGAATGGTCCCACGAAGTCTATCCCCTAGACATCAAAGATCTGGACCTCCAGTATATTGCTTAATGGCATCTCATGCCTTTTAAAAATGGTGCACATCCTTTGACACTGATCACAACCCTTCACAAACAAAACAACATCTTTAACCAGAGTAGGCCAAAAGAAACCGGATTGCAATACCTTATGTGCAGTTCGTTTGGCCCCGTGGTGTCCACCATATGGTGAAGAGTGACAACTCTCCAACACTTGTGTCGACTCTTTTTCAGCTATACACATTCGCATCATCTGATCAAGTTTCTGCTTGAATAAGAAGGGCCCATCCCAAAATAGAACTATGCATTATACTTTTGCCTCTGCTTTTGATTTGTTGAGGCCCCAGGTGGAAATAAACCGCTCACTAGAAAAATTACAATATCAGGCATACCAAGGCACTTGATCAAGGTCCAAAGCAAGCAATTGCTCATCAGGAAACTCTTCACGAATTTACCCCTCATTTTTCACATGAGATGAATCCTCCAATCTGGACAGATGATCAGCTATCTGGTTCACAGTTCCCTTCCTATCTCTTATCTCTAGATCAAACTCTTGCAATAGCAGAATCCACCTAATAAGCCTCGGCTTAGCATCCTTTTTATTGAACAAATACCTGATTGCAGCATGATCAATGTAGACTATAACCTTAGTTCCCACTAAATATGATCTGAACTTATCAAATGCAAACACTAATGCTAGCATCTCTTTCTCAGTAACAGTATAATTTGATTGGGCTGCATCAAGTGTCATGCTGGCATAGTAGATGGAATGAAACATCTTATCTTTTCGCTGCCCAAGCACTACCCCAACCGCTATATCACTGGCATCGCACATAAGCTCAAAAGGAAGCTCCCAGTTCGGAGCAATCAGAATAGGATCTTCTATTAACTTCTTCTTTAGCAACTCAAATGCCTGCAAACACTTCTCATCAAAGACAAACTTCATCTCTTTCTCTAATAGGCTGCACATGGGTCTTGCAGTCTTAGAAAAGTCCTTGATGAACCTCCTATAGAACCCAGCATGGCTTAAAAAACTTCTCACTCCCTTAACTGTGATGGGTGGTGGAAATTTCTCAATAGCATCCACTTTGGCTTTGTCAACTTCCAACCCATTCTTGGAGATCTTGGCCCGCCAACACAATTTCCTCTCGAACTAGAAAGTGACACTTCTCCCAGTTCAACACCAGATTTGTTTCTTCACACCTAGCAAGAGTTCTATCAAGATTAGTCAAACAAAGTTCAAACGACTCACCAAACATCGAGAAGTCGTCCATGAACACTTCAATAAAATCCTCCACCATATCATGGAAGATTGCCATCATGCATCTCTGAAATGTCACTGGTGCATTGCATAAGCCGAGTGGCATGCGCTTGAACGCATACGTGTCATACGGACAAGTGAATGTAGTCTTCTCCTGATCCTCTGGTGCAATAACACTCTGATTGTACCCTGAGTAGCCATCCAGGTAGCAGTAGTATTCCTGCCCCGCTAATCTATCTAACATCTTATCAATAAAAGGCACCGGGTAATGGTCTTTTCTAATGGCATCATTCAACTTCCTATAGTCAATGCAGATGCGCCACCCAGTCACTATTCTTGTGGGAATTAACTTATTTTTCTTATTAGTTACCACAGTCATGCCACCCTTCTTGGGCACATACTGTACTAGACTCACCTACTTACTATCTAATATGGGGTACACAATTCCTGCATCTAACCACTTGATCACCTCTTTTCTCACCATATCCTTCATCAATGGATTTAGTCTCCGTTGATGTTGTGCACTCCGCTTATGCCCTTCCTCCATGTATATTTTATGCAAGCACAACGCGGGACTAATTCCATGGATATCAAACATTTTCCAACCCAAGGTTGTTTTTCTCTTCTTCAAGATACTTAGTGTTGCTTCTGCCTGTGCTTTAGATAATGTTGCAAACAAAATAACTGGTAAGGTCTTATTTTCATCCAAAAATGCATACATGAAGTGGGCTAGCAATGTTTTTAACTCCAACTAGGGTGCTACTTCAATAGAGGGCTTGGGTGGAGGACCCAACATCCTATTTAAAGGCTCCCAACGATCTCTGAATGTACTTACAAGTGCCACATCAAGAAATTGCACCATTTCCTATACCTCAGCATCCCCATAGATATCATCCCCTACTAACACTAGCTCTAAAGGGTCCTTAGATGCAATGTATCGGGACTCTACCTCAAGATCTATCACAGTTATGGCAGACAACTCCTCATAAACAACTGGTAACTTTAATGTTTTGTACACGTCGAACACCTCCACTTTATCATATGCCCGCATAGTAAGTTGCCAGCTGCTACATCTATTATATCTCACCCAGTAGCCAAGAAAGGTCTTCCCAAAATGAATAGGACCTTAGGATCTGGCTCAAAATTCAACACCACAAAGTCAACTGGGAATATCAACGATCCCACTTGCACTAACACATCATCTACAACACCCTCAGGCCTAACAACAGATCTATCAGCCAATTGTAAGATGATGGTAGTAGGTTTAAGACTACCCAACCCCAACTTTTTGTATAACAAAGTTGGCATCAAATTGATACTAGCTCCTACATCACACGATTCTCACGCATGAATGCTCTACCCTATAATGATCTGAACCGTAAAATTACCCGGATCTTTCAGTTTAGTGGGCAACTTATTTTGGATTCTGGAGTTGCACTCTTCAGTAAGTGCAAAAGTCTCATATCCAGTTAGCCTCCTTTTGTTCGCCACAATCTCCTTCACATATTTAGCATACCTAGGTATACCCTGCAAAACATCTACCAATGGCAAGTTAATGTGAACTTGTTTCAAAAGAGATAGAAACTTACCAAAATATTCATCCTCCTTCTGTTTCTTGAACTTTTGAGAGAATGGAAGAGGTAGTTTCACTATTGGTTGCACTCTTTCTTTTTGTGCAACAACGTCTCCCTCCTTGGGTTCACTCTTTTTCATTACAGCTTTAGTGTTTCTTTTCTTAGGAGCTAACTCCTCCAATTGGAAACCACTGTGAGTACCTACCACATTTACCAGTTTGGGATTTGGATCAGTGTTTCCTGGTAAACCTCCTTGCGGTCGTGCATTTTGGGCACTAGCAAACTGCCCGAATTGTTTCTCCAGATTCTATATAGCTAACTGGTTGTTTCTTGCATCAGCAGCTAACTGGGCTTGATCAGTCATAATTTTTTTCAGCATCTCATCAATGCTCATGTTACTAGACTACTTATTTGGCTGCTCCCGTTGGACATGTGGTTGGTACCCTTGTGCATTTCCTTGGGTTTATACTGATTCTGGCCTTGACCCTGTTTGATTTCCACCCCAAGAAAAGTTTGGATAGTTGCGCCAACTCGGGTTGTAAGAGTTTCCATAATTCTGCTGGTCTCCTCCTCGTTGTGCATTGCCTACAAAATTAACAGAATCCAGGTTTGCACCACATACCTCTGCACTATGATCACCACCTCCGCAGATCTCATACCAAGTTGGTGGTTGTTGAAATGCATTTACCTGCGCGGGCTGTTTCCCAAAGCTAGATTGCTTAAGTGGGTGTTCATCATATTTTGCAATGCAGCAATCTGTGCAATTAAAGCAGTCATTGCATCTACTTCTAACATAACTGCAGTTTTTTGTATCACAGGTTTCACACCTCCTCCGTTCCATTTGGGGTTTCCCTGTGAGATCCTGTTCAGCAAGGTGAATAGCTCAGCATATGTATTCTCCAGAGTCTGACCACCTGCAGTTGAATCAAGTAGAATTTTGGTGTTAGGCTCCAATCCTTCAATGAAGGTATGGACCAACACCTCATTAGATTGATAGTGATATGGACAGCTCATCAACATCGATCTAAAGTTGTCCCGAGCTTGGTACAAGTTTTCTCCCCCTTTCTGTCTAAAACTCAGAATATCGCTCCTCAACTTAAGCTATTTTCCCAGATGGAAAAAATCTGATGAGAAACTTTCGTGCAAGGTCATTCTAGGTGGTAATTAAGTTCGCGGACTCTGAGTTTAACCATCTTTTTGCTTCCCCAAGCATAGTGAGCCTCACGTAATCCTCGTTTACTCCAGTTGGAGTGTAAGTATCACTGATCTCAAGGAAGTTTTGGATATGGATTGTTGGATCCTCATGTAATAGACCAGTGAACTGCCCATTAGTGTGAAATAATTGCACTATACTCTGCTTCAGTTCAAACCTTCCACCAACTGTAGGTTTCTGAATGCATGATGTCACATTGATGGTACGTAGGATTTCCACATCTCTTACCTTTATCTCAGCCATTATTTCAGGTTCCTCTTGCTCAACTCTTGCTACTGGAGATGTTGGTTTACTAGCAGCAAGAGGGATTGGGTAAGTAAGTCATCTTAGCCTTCTCCAGTAGTGCACGAATCTTTTCGATTCCGCTAGACACGATACTAATTCTTCATCGTTGTCCAGTTTGAAATTTCAATACAACCTGCAATAATGAAATGCTAAGATCAAGTTGTCAACACTTGCTTTTTAACTTAAAAAATCAAAAAAATCAGATAATTTCTAATTTTAAAGTCCCCGGCAGCGGCGCCAAAAACTTGTTGCGCCCAAATCGCACACACAAGTGCACATGATCGTTCAAGTATTAAAGTGGCTCTTATAAAGAGCCGGTTATCGTATCCACCCGGACTTACGCTTAGAATCACTTAATTTCTCCAACATTCAACTAAGAACAAGTGTTATCAAAATTTCCAAGAGTGATTTATTTTATAATTCTAAGAGCTAAACAAAATGTAACAAACGCAATTCAATTTCAAGGGTTTAAAACAATGATTGGGTAAAGTCCAGGGCTGCAGCTTTTATCAGGATTCATCCAATTAATATCATTTAAATGGGTATTTATCAACTATCGAATCAATGAATCATAGGGTTAAATGTATGATCATGGTCTCCCGATCTATAATCGCCTACGATAAATAACAACCTAACTACATCATTGAGCGGGGATAGGCTATATTAAGTACCGAGCAGTATGATTTCTTCATGCATAGTGACCAAGCATGGTTTCTAGGTATATCATTATCCTAGATACAAATTAACCCTAATTATTAAGAATTAATCATGCTCCTTATTCCACACATTCTATCCTCTTATTCCTCTCCCGAATTCAATTCGGACAATGTATTTATTTCAATGGTGATCAGTCACGAAATACGAAAAATAAGAAAATAAGAAAGATTCATATGATAATTAATATTAATCCAATGAAAACTTAATAGATTACAATCATCATGTAGCCACAGCCCTAGAATTAGGGTATTAGCTACTCATAATCAAATATTAGATCAAGCAATGTTTGATAAACATAAAAAGATCGAAAGGAAAAGAGTTTAGGAAAGAACCCTAAAAATGATGAAAACGTTCTCCCAAGTCGTTGTTCTTCAAAACCCCCAAAAAGAAGGTCTAATAAAATAGAATATTTAACTATTTATACTAAAAGTCAAAACGGTCAAAATTGGGAACAAAGGTCGCGATGTGGAGACATCTTTAAATTCTCTTCCGCACACAATTGCTCCTCTCCGCGATGCGGGCACTCCACGGAGTGTTCTGCCTCAAAATCGCTTCGTTGAATTAATTTAGGACTTTGTTCCAGAGGGCACGGAGTGCTCTGCCTGGAATTTGCTTTCACGAACCAAATTATAATTCCTCTCTGTGACGCGAAGAGGATACGGAGATGCCTTAAGTGACATTTCCTGAATCTTCTTCCTAGCTTTCTTTCGAGTCAGATCTTCTGTGTTCCCTATTGTCCATTTTAGTGCTTGTTTCTCCAATTAAGCTCACCTACACAACTAATCATGTTGGTTAGCTCATAAACAAGCAAAAGAATCTATAAGACTATAAACACACACATTGAATTCAAACTTAGCTTAAATGCGGGCATTATTAGATTTCTAGGCATAGAAATATGCCTAAGATAATGTCCACACCTAATTGGGAAGCAATAGTAGTAATTAAGCCTTCATATTTTGTGTTTGTATCATATGTTACTCCCTCGATATTGTAATCAACATATCTACTAGTTTTAGGTCAAAACATATATGAAGTCAACCTCATCAATCAGCCTGGTCAATTCAATGTATTAAAATAATATAGCCTGATTTAAAGAGTTATGAAACACCCCGAAACTAGAAAGAAGTTAAAAAGTGGAAATAGTCATTTTTGGAAAGAATATAAAAATCTGGAAAATTTGTCAAGTATGTTAAGTTGGATTTTCGGTCAACTTCAAATGACCATAACTCCTAGCTCAGATGATTTAGGTGTGTTTCCAGATGTTGTAGGAAATATCTTGGAATAATCTTTCCAACGCCCCCGAGTTTGCATGATTCCAAGTTTGTATGAGTGAAATATACCCATTGGAAGTTGGGCTATTCAAAAAAGGAAATGTCCAATCTGGATTTTTAAAGGGTGTTTTGGTCTTTTCCATACCCTATAATTTTAATTTCGTTTTTGGTAATTAATTGGGGTCTAAACTAATAGGATTTAGTTTACACTTTTATGATATTGAGTTAGGGTTTTAGAAAAGAGAAAAGAAGAAGAGAAAAATGAGGAGAAGGAGCAAGAATCGTCAAGATCTTCAAGAATCGCTTGTGGATTTCGTCAAGGGGTGATCCCTACGAGGTATGTGAGTTCACACAGCGTTGGGTTCATTTACCCACGCGCCAAACATGTTTAATTCAACATGAATTTGTCCTAAAAGTTGAAAGTTTGAATGTTCTTGATGTGTGTTCTTCAATTTGGGATGAGATTGAGGAGTTCTTGAGAGTTTAAGGTTGATTTTAGAGTTGTGTTTGATTAGATTCTTGTGTACATACGTTGGGTATCTAAATCTAAAGAGAAATGGAGAAAAAGAATCGAATATAGGCAATTTGGGGTTAGAAAATGAAGAAGGAACAAGTTGGCAGAATCTGGGTACCAGGTCCGCGCCGCTCCTCAGAATTGATAATTATTCTTCGCGGAGCGGAGCGGTCACGGACCGTTCTACCTCAAAATTTATTTCGCGACCAATTAATTAAATGCATCTCCGTGTCACGGACTTGCTTCCAGACACAGTGATTTCTTGATTATTTTTTTCTTGTGTTTAACTATCTAAAAACACTCATAAAGATCATGAGATCTTTCCTATCACAAATCTCAAGGAGCGGTTGAAAGATCTCCTTGATAAGGGTTTTATTCTACCAAATGTCTCACCTTGGGGCGCTCCGATCTTGTTTGTGAGGAAGAAGGATGGTTCCCTTAGGATGTGTATAGATTACCGCTAGTTGAACAAGGTTACCATCAAGAATAAGTATCCTCTTTCGAGAATTGATGATCTCTACAATCAACTTCAGGGTGCCACATGTTTCTCTAAGATAGACCTCCTCGCTACCATCAATTAAGAGTAAAGGAATGTCATACTCCAAAGACAGCTTGCAGGACCCGTTATGGTCATTATGAGTTTTTGGTCATGTCGTTTGGTTTAACTAATGCACCTGCAACGTTCATTGATGACATAAACATCTATTTGAGGAATGAAGAAGATCATGTTAGTCATCTCATAATAGTTCTCCAAACTATAACAAATAGAGAGTTGTATGTCAAGTTCTCTAAGTGTGAGTTTTGGCTTGAGTCTGTGGCATTCTTAGGTCATATTGTGTCTGGAGAGGGAATTAAAGTTGATACTCAGAAAATAGAGGCAGTGCAGAATTGGCCTAGACCCATCTCCAACTGATATTAGGAGTTTCTTGGGTTTGGCTGGATATTATAGAAGGTTTGTAGAGGGGTTCTCATCTATTTCATCCCCTTTGACCAAGTTAACTTAGAAGACAATGAAGTTTCAATGGTTTGAAGCTTGTGAGAAAAGATTTCAAGAATTGAAAACGAAGTTGACTACTGCCAGTGTTAACCTTACCAGAAGGTACTCAAGGTTTTGTCGTATATTGTGATGCGTCTAGAGTTGGTTTGGGTTGTGTGTTAATGAAAAATGGCAAAGTTATAGCTTATGCAGACAGTTGAAAGTTCATGAGAAAAATTACCCAACCCATGATTTAGAGTTGGCTGTCGTAGTATTTACTTTGAAAATATGGCGACATTATATTTATGGTGTTCATGTAGATGTGTTCACCGATCACAAGAGTCTTCAATATGTGTTTACTCAGAAAGAACTTAATCTCAAACAAAAGAGGTGGTTAGAATTACTCAAGGATTATGACATAAGTATTCTTTACCACCCAGGTAAGGCTAATGTTGTTGCTGATGCTTTAAGTTGGTTGTCTATGGGTAGTACCACCAACGTTGAGGAAGAAAAGAGAGAGTTAGCGAAAGATGTGCATAGACTAGCACGCTTAGGAGTCCGACTAATGGATTGATTACACAGAAAGAGGAGTAGTAGTAATGAATGGGGATGAATCATCATTATTATCATAAGTAAAAGAGAAGAAAGACCAAGACCCTATTTTGCTTGAATTGAAGGCAAATGTTCATAAGCAGAAAGTTATGGCTTTTGAACAAGGGGAGAGATGGCATATCAAGATATCAAGGTAGATTGTGTGTGTCAAGGGTGGATGAACTCCAACAGAGGATCATATAGGAAGCCCATAGCTCCAGATATTCCATTCATCCGAGTTCCACAAAGATGTATCGCGATTTGAGAGAGTTTTATTGGTGGAGTGGTATGAAAAAGGGCATTGCAGAATTTGTTGTTAAGTGTCCGAATTGCCAACAAGTTAAAGTAGAGCATCAAAGGCCAGTCGGTATGGCTCTAAATATAGAACTTTCGGAATGGAAGTGGGAGATGATTAATATGGATTTCATCACAGGCTTACCAAGGTCTCACAGGCAACATAATGTTATTTGGGTGATTGTTGATAGAATGACAAAATCATCCCCACTTTTGCCGGTAAAGACTACATATTCAGCAGAAGATTATGCTAAGTTGTATCTTCAAGAGGTGGTAAGACTTCATGGGGTTTTGGTCTCCATTATTTCAGACAGAGGTGTGCAATTTACTGCACAGTTTTGGAAGTCGTTCCAAAAAGGCTTGGGTTCAAAGGTGAACTTAAGTACTGCATTTCATCCTTAGACAGATGGGCAAGCAAAACGCACTATTCAGACCTTAAAGGATATGTTGAGGGCTTATGTGATTGATTTCAAAGGAAATTGGGATGATCACCTACCTCTTATCGAGTTTGCTTACAACAATAGTTACCACTCTAACATCCAAATGGCTCCTTATGAAGCTCTTTATGGGAGAAGATGCAGATCTCATATTGGATGGTTTGAAATTGGTGAAGCAGGGTTGATAGGACCAAATTTAGTTCATCAAGCTATAGATAGGGTGAAGGTGATTCAAGAGAGGTTGAAAACGGCGCAAGAAATCCTACACTGATGTTAGGAAAAGGGAGTTAGAGTTTGAAGTAGTATGATTGGGTGTATTTAAAAGTTTCGCCCATGAAAGGTGTTATGAGATTTGGTAAGAAGGGAAAGCTTAGTCCTCGGTATATTGGCCCTTACAGAATATCAAAAAGGGTTGGTAATGTAGCTTATGAGTTGGAGCTACCACAAGAGTTAGCAGCGGTTCATCCAGTTTTTCACATCTCCATGTTGAAGAAGTGCATGGGCGATCCTTCATTGATCATACCAACTGAAGATATTGGGATCAAATATAGCTTATCTTATGAAGAGATTTCCGGTTCAGATTCTAGATAGCCAAGTTCGCAAGTTGAGGACTAAGGAAGTAGCATCATTCAAAGTCCTTTAAAAGAACCAATTTGTTGAGGAAGCTACTTGGGAAGCTGAGGAGGATATCAAGAAGAGATATCCACATCTCTTCGAATTCGGAGAAATTCCAGATCAAGGTATTAATTCTCTTCTTAGTACTCTTTAATTTATGAGATTGCATGTTGTGTTTGCATTGCTTGTTGGGTGTTTGTGCAAAATGTTAGATGTTACACCCTTAGCCTACTAAGAGTAAGCTCATTCGAGGACGAATGTTCCCAAGTGGGAGATATTGTAACACCCCGTAACTAGAAAGAAGTTAAAAAGTGGAAATAGTCATTTTGGAAAGAATATAAAAATCTGGAAAATTTGTTAAGTATGTTAAGTTGGATTTTCGGTCAACTTCAAACGACCGCAACTCCTAGATCAGGATGAGTTAGGTGTGTTTTCAGATATCTTAGGAAATATCTTGGAATAATCTTTCCAGCACCGCCGAGTTTGCGCGATTTCGAGTTCGTATGAGTGAGATATTCCCATTGGAAGTTGGGTTGTTCAAATAAGGAAATGTCCAATCCGGATTTTTAAAGGGTGTTTTGGTCTTTTTCATACCCTATAATTTTATTTTCTTTTTTGGTAATTAATTGGGGTCTAAACTAATAGGATTCAGTTTACGCTTTTACGATATTGAGTTAGGGTTTTAGAAAAGAGGAAAGGAGGAGAAGGAGCAAGAATCGTCAAGTTATTCAAGAATCGCTTGTGGATTTCGTCAAGGGGTGATCCCTACGAGGTATGTGAGTTCACACAGCGTTGGGTTCGTTCACCCACGCGCCAAACATGTTTAATTCAGCATGAATTCGTCCTAAAAGTTGAAAGTTTGAATGTTCTTGATGTGTGTTCTTGAATTTACTTTCGTTCTTGAATTTGGGATGAGATTGAGGAGTTCTTGAGAGTTTAAGGTTGATTTTAGAGTTGTGTTTGATTAGATTCTTGTGTACATAAGTTGGGTATCTGAATCTAAAGAGAATTGGAGAAAAGAATCAAATTTAGGCGATTTGGGGTTAGAAAACGAAGAAGGAACAAGTCGGCAGAATTTGGGTACCAGGTCTGCGTCGCGTACCTGTTCCTCGGAATTGATAATTCTTCTTCGCGTCGCAAGCGGTCACGGACCGTTCTGCCTCAAAATTTATTTCGCGACCAATTAATTAAATGCATCTCCGCGTCGCGGACTTGCTTCCAGACAGTGATTTCTTGATTTTTTTCTCGTGTTTAACTATCTAAAAACACTCCTAAACATCATGAGATCTTCCTATCACAAATCTCAATCCTTGAATCCATAATTCAATTCAAGGATCAATTAAGAGTCAAGTCAAGGAAAGTTATGAGCCAAGTCTACGAAGTTCTTAGAGTCTCTTCAAGAAGTCTTTTGCAAATGCTTTTAACTTTGTGTTAAGACTTAAAGATCAAGTTGAGTAAAGAGTAAAGAGTAAAGATTTGAAGTTCATTTCTTCAAAGAATTATATGGGGACTATGCATTCCCAAAGAGTTTTAAATGTTGTTACATTTAAATAAGAATGAAAACTGAGATTTCCAAAGAGCCTTTGAGCTAGTTTTCAGAAAAGAGTAATCGCTTTCTAAATTAAGCAAGAGAGGAAACTTAGATTTCCAAGATAGCCTTTGAGCTAAGTTTTTGAGCAATTATCTCAAATCACAGAAAGAAGTATGTTTTTAAACATAAGAGCTAGTATCATATTTTGGGAGTAGTATTGAGCACCGATATGGGGGAGAGTTCAGACAACTCACAGCCCCCATAAACCATGTAGCCATCATAGGTAGAAAATGGTCATACTTTTTAGATGATTCCTTTAGTGCTTTTTAGCATAGACTAGTGGATCCATTTAGTAGTCAGGTTCTATTCCCTTGGCAAGATGTAGGACGGCCCTGGCAGCGTGAGGCAAAACGTTGTATCATCACAATAGCTCTTAAGATGGTTGTCAGTTAGAGAAACTCCTATAGCAATATTTTGTATTCTTATATACACAGAGTTAATTGTATTTTTATATACATTCACAGTTTATATTGTATCTTTGCATACATTCAGAGTTACTAGTATTTCTAAATACACGTAGTTGTAATCCGTATTTTAAAAGCTTTTCTTTATATTGCATTTATTTTATACTGCTTTATATTGAAATGAGTTAAGTTAAGTTGAGTTGAGTTGAGCTAGGTAAGTTCTTCAGTTCCTTTCAAGCTTATATCTTGTTTTAGAATTCCCCTCGCATACTCGTACATTTAATGTACTGATGCCATTTGGCCTGCATCTTTTCATGATGCAGACACAGATAACCAGGATCAGCATCCAGCGCATCATTGATTCTAGTGAGCTCCAGAGTTTGTTGGTGAGCCTCTTTGCTTCCTGAGGATCCCTTTTATTGCTTTCAGTATTTTAGTTCATTAGGATGTCGTGGATCTTGTCCTGACATCCATCTCAGTTATTAGAGGTTTCATAGATAGACAGTTAGTTAGTTCATATTTCTTTACTTTGTTATTGGCTTATGTTCAAATTTGAGTTGCCACTTTGTCTAAGTTAAATGTTTATTTCTAAAACATTATGAGTTTAGTTTGAGACAGTTGAGTTATCTTGCATTTGAGTTCTTTCCTTATTGCTTAAAGTCTTCCGCTGAGTAAGTAAGTCAGGCCAATGGTTCGCTTGGGGCCAACAATGGTTCTCGAGTGCCAATCCCTCCCAGGATGTAGGCTCGGGGCTTGACAAGTTCTCTCCAATAATTATTCAATATATGTACCACAAAATTCATAAATTACACTACTAAGTTATTTTTTGAGTTATCCAAATGATCTATCAAGCAGAATAAATATGAACACCATCATTATGTACCAAAAACGCCACTATGAAAAACACCATAAAAATCAAAATCTAAGTAAACTGGCAGACCATTATGTTTAGTAAATAAAAACGATCAATTACACCAAATAACTTACCAATCTAAAATATTCTAACAAATAGAATTAATATGACACCATCATTATGTACCAAAAAACCAACAAATTGAATGACACCAATTAAAAACTATCATTTTCACCCAATAACTTAACAATCCAAATTATATACCAAAATATAATCAATATGCACACCCATCATTAACATTCTGAATGACACCTTAAAAACCAGAAATACACCACACTGTACGACCAACATGTTCAATATTTAAAAATGATCATTTAACCAATTTACTAACCATAAGCACTAAAACATCTTTCAATTCTTAACCTACAAACCCTAGAAAACAAACCAAAGAAAAACTTTCCCAAAAAAAAAAAAAACTCGAAATTGCTGAACACCAACAACAAAAACCATTAATTAAAAGATTCAAAATTACACCATTTTTAACGTCATTTGTTAGATTGTAACAAAAAAAACCATATCCAACATAGTATACTACAACATAACGATCGTGATTTTTCACGTAGAAAAATCACTTAAAAAAACAACAATCAAATATTGTTTTATCAATATTACCTGATGTGTCCCAACGTCCTTTATGGTGAATTAGGATTGAATAATTGTTGGTATCCATGATTGAAGTGCGTCCAGAATGAGTAGTAAGAGATTTTTATTTTTGTTAAGAAACCTTTTATTGTTAGGAGAGAATATATATAACCAATCTGAGCAAATCGTGGAAGGTGAAAAATTTGAGAAAAAAAAAGGGAACATCTGGAGCACTAATTGGACGTGTTTTTTTAAATATTTTTTATTATTATTAAAACATAACTTTGAAAAAAAACTAATGCTATTTAGGTGGGGAAAAAATTGTTGCTATATAGTCGTAATTATGGTACTTAATATATATACTTAAGTTTTTTTCAATTATCTAAAACTAGAAAGAACATGAAAAATGTCTATATGAGTATTGTTCCATAGGTGAAAAAATATATCTAAAGAACGAGATATTTATCATATATCTAAGATACATGTCTCTCTCGCTAATCTCTCCCCTCTTATACTCTCCTCTATCCCTAGCTCTCTCGTTCCTCTTCCTCTCTGTATATGTGTTTCACAATATCTCTAAATTTCACAATTCCATATTTTTGTATATCGAGTATCTAATATGCACATATATGTGATGTATCCAATGAATTTATGCGCGCACACACACATCAAACATCAAATATAGTAGTTGTCCAATATCAAATATCCAGTGTATCAAGCATCAATTTCATGTATCCTCTATATAAAAAAAATATATGTGCATAGATGCATATTGATTCCGAGAGGGCATTGATGTATCCAGTGTAACTATGTCATTGTTGGGCAACGATTGGAATCTCGTCATTCTTAATTAGATATTTAAAGTTTGAATCCATGAAATAAGAAAAATCCTTAGTGGGAGTGCCCCCTCCCCCTCGAAATTTGGACCTCACAGAATATAAATTCAAATTTAATCAAATTCCAACGTGGATATCAAAGGAATAAGAAAGAAGTATTGATTGGCAATTTAGTGAATCTTGGAGAGTAGCTTGAAGGGGACCACTTAGGCAGATTCTCCTCCATGATCTCTTGTGGGAAGGGAAGAGGAACATAAAGAGAAGGTAGATTTGAATATTATAATATAAAAATTGGGTATTATATGAGAAGAAAGAAGATTAAACCCCAAAAAGGGGAAAAGCACCAAAAGATAGATTGATCAAAAGGAAAAGCACACATGATAGAGACAATAGAGAGAGAGGGAATTTTGGTATGGACTATAAAAAGGACAATGACAACGACAAAAGCTGCCAAATGATCCTTGCTCCCCCACTTTGCCACCTCGGATCTTCACGTTCCTAAAGTAGGACCCATCACGACACCCCTTATGATAAAGTATAAAAAAAAATTAGAGAGGGAAGTATTAAAAATACTTTTGAATTTGACATAAATTATTAGTAACTATTGACAGTCTTAAGAGCACACTTCTGATTGATTAACTAAATTTAGATACACTCCTGATACAGCTTTTGATCTGTCATATGATATAACAAGTGGTCTCAAACTCTTGTAGGAGCATGAGACTCTTAATAAAAAGTCGAGAGAAGTGTTGAAAATAGTACCCTTAAACTTGACGAGAATTTAGGGATGGATTTCATTCATGTTACAAGATCAAGGGTGTATTTAAGTTCAGTTGATCAAGTGAAAGACTATTTTTAAGGTTGTCAATAATACGTAACTGAAACTTATTAGACCAAGTTTATGAGTGTTTTCAATACTTCTCTCAAATTTAAATGTTCACAATTTTTACTAATTAAAAAAAAATCTTAATAATTCAATTGATTGACTATCTAAATTTTCATTTTGAGCGGGGTGTTCAAGTCTGCATGTAGTTGGCATGTGAAAGGAACATTTATGGGAGATTGACAGTTAAGAAAAGCCGCCAATTCGTTTCCATTCAGACAGTTTCTCGTTAACGTAGTTGTAGAGGGACAAAGATCCTCTTCCCCTCTTTCCTTCTAAACTTAACAAATAATTATATATTTCCCAATTTTTTATTTTTACATACATATAAATATATAGCTATAGGGTCGGTAATGCAACAAATCAGATACCACCACGTGTACAAGAAAGCTCAGATTCCAAGAAAGGACAACTTCCAAGCATAGAATTTTGCTAGAAAAAAATACTCTATATATCTTGGCCTATGTAGGTATATATTGTATACAAATTAGACCAAGTTGTTTAGAGAGAAAACAAATAGAAGAGCTTGAGAAGAAAGATTTATTAAAGTGAGAAAAAAAAACAATTTAAAAGACAAAAGTTGGCAAGAGAGGGGAAGGCAACTTTCATTTGCTTTTTGTACTTGGTTCCTCCTCTTTTTGTCTTGTTATCAAATCCTACAAAAACATCATCATTTTCTCTCTTCTTTGGAACTTCTCTCTTCTTTCTCTCTCAACAAGGAAGAAAACCTTATAAAGAGATTGAAGTTCCAAAGGAGAAGTAGATAGATATATGGCACCAGTTTCATTGCCTCCGGGATTCAGGTTTCATCCAACAGATGAAGAACTTGTTGCTTACTATTTGAAAAGAAAGATCAATGGTAGGAAAATTGAACTCGAAGTCATTCCAGAAGTTGATCTTTACAAATGTGAACCATGGGATTTACCAGGTATATATACATGATTTCCATTCTTGTTATATTATTTTATATATAATTATAAAAATCATGGGTTTCTTCATATTATCATCTATAAATCATATCTGGGATGTATAATTGTTTAGTGAAATAAATAAAAAAAGAAACAATACCTACCTATAGCTTCATTTATTAATTCCAAAGTAATTATCAAGAAAAGTATATAAGTAACAAAGACGACATAATAAAAGACAAGCTATACTATTTCCTCCTCTCTTTTTTTAAACTTTTGATACATAAATTTAGAGACTGTTTGTGTAAAAATGCAAAGTCTTATAAAACAAGCTTTCACTACAACAAATAAAGAATTTAGCGGTGATTATTTGACAATATTAATATAATTGTTGCTATATTATATATATTTAGCAGCGGTAATATTAAAGATAAGTATTTATAACTAACATTCTAGTATATAAAATGCCGCTAAAGATTTTAGTTAAACTAACATGTTGTGATTCTGAATACTTTGAACGCACTTTAATTATTCAAAGATCATATGCTTTAATTTACAGGTATGATAAAATTTCTAAAATTGTATGATCATTTCATGCATGTTCCAATTGCTTTAAAGGAAGTTATTAGTTGTCTGGTCCCTAAAAATGAAAAAAGTCTTATAATTAAAACAAGCTTTAATAATCATTGCATTATGGAAATCATGAGTTCCACCTCTGAACTAGTCTTCTTTTTTACCTTTTTAAACCCTCTCATATCATAATTAATTTTAATCCGCTTTACAGATAAGTCCCTATTGCCTAGTAAAGATATGGAATGGTACTTCTTTAGTCCTCGTGATCGTAAATACCCTAATGGAACAAGGACTAATCGTGCAACGAAAGCTGGGTACTGGAAGGCTACCGGTAAGGACCGGAAAGTAAATTCACAGATGAGGCCAATTGGAATGAAGAAAACCTTAGTGTATTACAGAGGGAGAGCACCTCATGGAACTCGAACCGGTTGGGTTATGCATGAATATCGTTTGGAAGAAAGAGAATGTGAAGTTGCTAACGGCCTCCAGGTACGTACATATACATAATATACTAATAGCGTACATGTAGAAGTCAAAAAATTTATATACTAATAGAAGTATTATTAAAAGATATTTTAAATTATCAAGTCATCTAAAAGATAGCGATATATTGCAGGATGCTTATGCACTTTGTCGTGTATTCAAGAAGAGTTTGAATGTTCCAAAAATTGGAGATCATTATGGTAGTGATCGATCAGGTTGTAGCATTAATGATCAATTGTATACTGAAGGAAGAGGTGAAGATTCTGATTATGGAATAATGCCTACAACAACCTCATCATCATCCATGCTTCTTCATGGTTCACCATTAATGAATGTTGCACCTGCTCCAACCAATGATGATAATAAATGGATGCAATACTTGTCAGATGAAGCCAATTTCACTTTCAATAATAATCAATCATTTGCCACTAATGGATCTTTTCCATATAATCACCCATCTAAGGTAATCCTTTTCTGAACCCTCTGCATAACGAGAGTCTTAGTGCATCGACCTGTCTTTTTATATATCATGCATGTGTTTGGTATGTAGGAAATATATATATTTTGACAAAAATGTTTTTTAATGTGTACATGTTTGATTGGTCGAGAATTGAGCTTTAGTGCATCGAGCTGTCTTTTTATATATCACTTTATTTATTTCTCATATTTTATTTTATTATTTTTTGTTGTATTTGAAGGTTGATATAGCATTAGAGTGTGCAAGGTTGCAGCATAGATTTGCATTGCCTCCATTGGAAGTGCAAGATTTTCCCCAAGTAGGATATGTGATGTCTCAATCAAATGATGTTATGTATCATCAGAGCACAACAAATCAAACTGACATTGTACAAGAAATACTCTCAGTAGCCCAAGCTTCACAAGACCTTACAAATCAAGAATATTCATGGGATGGAAATTATAATACTAGTATTAATTATGGAGATGACTTCTCTTTTCTTCCTCATAATAACAATCATGACTTGGGTAATTCCTTCAATTTTATGGACCAATTAAAGGAAGATGATG